>QJNY01000188.1:0-136591 GCA_004155945.1 Monosporascus sp. mg162
TAATAATAATAATAATAATAATAATAATAATAATAATAATAATAATAATAATAATAATAATAATAATAATAATAATAATAATAATAATAATAATAATAATAGCGTTTAATCGTATACTAGTTATTAAAGCTTTTTTTAATAGAAAAATAATAAGCTATAAGGCAATAAAAGTTACTAACGATCGTAAAAAGTTTAAAACATTAACGTTAATACCTTAAAAAAACGGAAAAGGAGTTTTTGATGCTTATCGATTATATAACGTTAAAAGACGTCGTAAAGGCATTAACGCGTAACCTAAAGGGAAAATTAATCCGATAGGTTTACCGCCTTTCGCAGTTCGATTTCGAAATTTAATACCGATTGAATACTGTTAACCCGGCGGATCAATCTTTTAAACGTCAAATTATATATCCGGAAAAATTAAGTACGGAAATATAATTCTTACGCTATTTAAAAAGCTTAAACTTACGGACGATATGCCGAAAAGCGTACGGAAAGTAATGGTAAATGTATAACGCGATTCGGAAAATTATAAAAGGGCAAAAAGCTTTATAAAAGCGGACTAAAATTCGTTTGTCGTAAATTTCCAAACAGATTCTAAATAGCAAAAACTTAGGTAGCTATTATTTACATAAAAAAGCGGAAAACCTCTGCTATACGATCGCGGGAAACTTTCGAAGGGGAAAAAGAATTAGGAAATTATATACTTACCAAACCCATTATTTCCGTACAATAATATAAGCGCAAATTGCAGCAGTAATACGATTAGCGGCTAAACGATAACAACGGTAAGCTGTAACCGCATTACGATCGAATTTCGAAAAATTTAAAAAGGAAGAAATTAATATTAAGATTACTATTTATAACTAGTTAATACGTTTTACGTTCTTTAACGAAAAAGCTAACTAAGGACGAAACGGCATTTTAGCCGAAAACTTTCCGACAGTTTTACGATTAAGTTCAAAAGTTGCAAATTAAAAAGCTGGATATTATAAAGTTAATACGGATAGCCGGACGGCAAACCGGAATAAAAGGGGGATATTTGCTAAACTTAAATAAGGTCTTATATTATTAAAATAAATTCGTAATCCCGTCGTAAAGCGCTTTACGAAAATAACTAATCAGCCAACATTATAACAATTTAAGGACGGAACATATAAAATACGCCCGTATATTAGAACTAATAATTAAAAAGTTCTATTAAGAAAATATAGCGAACGATATCCGAAAGTATATTAATATCCGAATTGCCAAAAGATAATAAAGTTACGCCATAAGCTATATAAGTAATTACAGTCCTTATTATTACCTATGTAACCTCTTTAAAAAAATCGCGTTAAAGTTTATTATAGGATTTCCTAAAAATTTAGGCCTAAACGGGTTAAAGTACGATACGATCCTAGTAATTATCGACCGCTTTACAAAATTGGCCTTATTTATTTTTACGGCTAAAACCTTAACCGCAATTAAATTAACCTAACTGCTTTACGATAAGGTAAAATGTAGGTTCGGAACGCCGGTTAAAAATCGTTAGTAATAAAGATAAGTTATTAACCAGCCAATTCTGGATAAGATTTTATAACGAACGGGAAATCAAACGGTGGATGTCGACCACATATTACCCTAAAAATTAATAAATAAATTAAACGTATTTACCAAGTACCAGAATATTATTTTCGTAATTACGTAAACGAGCATTAGGATAACCGGATAAAATTATTGCGGAATGTAAAATTCGCATATAATAATGCTCGGAATGCGTTTACCGGCCGTTTTCCGTTCGAAACTTTATATAGATATTATTTAAAAATAGTAGAACACTTTTTATAACGATTTAAGGGGTAAGTATAAAAGGTAAAAAACGGCTCGACAAAATTGCAGCCATCCGTCGAAAGATGTACGAGTACTAGGAAAAAAACGGCAGCAGCCTAGAAAAAATATTACGATTAACGCCATATACTTATAAAGTTTTAACCGGAGCAGTAAGTAAGCCTATCGACGAGAGACTTTAAATGTAAAAATAAAAAGTTCGCATTTATTTATATCCGCGTGGCGATTAAGGAATGAATAAACTTTTAAACATATAAGATAATTTTGCCTATTAAATATAGGCAAATATATAATGTATTCCCGGTATCCTCGTTAGAACCGTAGTATAATCGGAAATTAAGCGACGCTTAATTAATATTATTAAACCTAATGAATAAACAGGAAAAATAGGTAATAAAAAATATCGGCCGTTATAAAAACGATTAAAAATAACGTAAATATCTTATTAAATAGAAAAGCTAACCCGCTAAGTATAAGACGAAGGAACCTCGAAAGTATTTTAAGTACGCGCTAGAAATATTATAGCGTTATAAAAAAATCAAACGCGTATATAGAAAATAGGATAACGTAAAGTATATAAAGTTATAACAACCCGACTGGAAAACGGTTATATGGCAATTATCAAAACGTAAGAAATAGCTTTAAACAGTATTAAAGCATTAAACTTAAAAATTAGTTTTATAATTACTTTTACGCTTTTAACAAATAGTTACTTGTCGTATACCAGTCGAAAACAAACCGATTAAATATAATTAAATATAGATATTAAACCAAGAACCTGAGTAAATTAAAACGCAAAAATATTAAATTATAAAACTTTCGTATATGAAGCGAAAAACGAACGGAAATTAATAAACGACGTAAAAGAATTAAACCTTTATTTCGAAATTAAGTTTTGCGCTTAACTATTAAGCCTTACCTTAATTAACCTTTTTTGTTAAACGTATTATAAGAAATTAACGTTAAGATATAAAGGATTAATCGAAAAATATACAACGGCAGTGTACGAGTACGTTTATTAATCTTAGTAAGCGTAAGACCCGGAAAAAATTCGGAGGCGTTTTATTTTTACTCAAAAACCGGATTTAGGTAACCGGAATACAGGCGGTTAAAGGTCGGGAAAAAGACGTTATCTTTAAAGCGTTTAAGGTATTAGGGCTTGGTAATAACCTTACCCGGTAAAGGATTATTAAAATTATAGTTTTCTAAAAAAAAAAAAAAGAGTTTCGTTAAGGCGTTAGAAAATAGGCGGAATTTGTTCGTAAGCGGGAAGAGTAACGGCATAACGCTTATTAAAAACCTTTTGGCTTATAGAAGTATTATAAAATTGCGCCTTTTCGAAAATTAGCCACAAAGCGGTAAGACAAGGAATAAAAGATTTTTAAAGATAACTTAAGTTTACAAACCTAAAATACGACGCTGAAATTGCGTTTTCGTAATTATAACGAACGTTCGAAAATTGTTTTTCGATATAGTAAGGAAATGATACTTTTCCGTGATAGTTACTTTAAGGGCAAGTTTAATTTCCCGAAAGATATTAAGACGGCGACCAATTATAAGTATATCGTTGCGCTTATATAGTGTACTATCAGTACGATACTTCTTAAGATCCTCGATTAAACCTTAGTTTTCGACGGCGAATTTGGGAATAAACTAAGCCGCACTTTTAAAAATTATCGGAATTTGAACGAAGATCAAATAGCGTTATTAATAACGTTAAAGATAAGTACTTACGGTACGGGATATCTTATGGTAATAACTGGCGACGACGCAGTTAAAAACGCCCGAAACCTGGATGCAGATAATGCGGTAGTCGAAATGTTACTGCGTTATATATATATAGTACGGTTTATTACCGCTCGTCGAGCGAACGGGATCCGAATTACCGTTAGCGTTAAGAATTTAACGTTAGAAGAAGTTTTATTTAGTATCCGTATTAAAGTATTAACGTTCGTAAAAAGCTTCGCGAATAATTGCCATAATAGACGGAAATTAGGCGGAAAATATGCGAGGAATAAAATACAATAAAAATCGTAGAAAATGGGGTAAAAAAGAGATCGAACAGAAAACGTGCGCAAAAAAAAACGAAGATGAAAAGTTGGGAAAAGGAAAAAATACAGTAGGATTAAGAAACGGATTAGAGATTATACCTGGGCGGATATATAAAATAAGCATATTATAATAACTACGTAATCTTACAATATAATACGATATTATTATATAAAAACGCGATCAGAAAGTTAACGTAATTTATACGTACTTTACCCCACGTTAAGCATAAATAATAACGCTGTTAAGGATTAATAACTTAAAAAAAAGGAAGTAATTATAAAAATATAACCTCGATAGGTTTGCGGCTAGTAACTAACCAGCTACCGACTTACATGCTAGTACAAATAACCATTTGGCAGCATTAGAGAATGCCAGATAGAAGTAACCTAATACATTTACTTCTTAGAATTCACCCTGCGACTGGTTGGCGATCACCTTACTTAGTATACAGCTATCCCTTATTTCAGAATATAATGTTATTTGATATAACCTAAGTTATAAAAGTGTTAAATTTTTATAAAAACGAATATACTATAATTTCGCAGCTTATTTAATAATATTTAAGTTATTATAACGAATAAATTAAATAACTTTTCGTATTATTTTGAAAATTATAACTAACTTATTATATTTAAATATCGAACTCTTTTTTAACTTATCTTCGCCTTTAATCTTTTATAAATTTTAAATACTAATTTAATATCCTTTTCGCAATTTAATTACGATATTTTATAGTAAGTAGCGTTACATTAGCTTATTTTTTTTTGTACGCGAAAATTTATTCGCTTAATTTTTATCGTTGATATAAGCTTTTTATCCAGTTTCACGGGTTTGTTAGGGTCGATTTCGCCGTAATTTAAGAAAAAGTTACAAAGATTAACCGTAACGTAAATCCCTTTATTTATTATGTTAAAACATATAAAATTATTTTTCTTAAAAATTTTAGAAATGTTTTTCTATTTGCTGAAAGCTCTTTCGACAGTATTTCGCAGCTGCACGTATTTTAAATTATATAGCTTTTCCGGCGTGCGTAGTTTTTATTAAACCTGCGTTTGTTTTTAAAGGTAATGTTGCGTTCCGCGATACGGAATAAGGGTTCGCCGGCCGGTGGCGTATTTAGCATTCTTAAATATATATTTATCTTTAAGGATAACGAGATTATTTCGATTGACCGCGTTGTTGAATATTTTAGCATTATTTGCAAATGCTTTTTAATTCGCTAGTACGTAAGTAAACTTTTTATCGAAATTATAAGTAGTTAATATATTTGTTAAACATTTCCTTTTACGGTTTTTTTATATTTCCCGCTTAAAGATATTCCTTTTAATATTAACTTTAAAATAAATGTTATTAAATGTTTTTCATACGGTTTTAAATCATAAAAAAAAATTTTCCGTCATTTAAAAATTTCGGATATAGGCGATTATTAACGGGCCTGATAATAACGCGTATTAACATTATAAAGGCGTTTAAAATTTTATAAAGCGCGTGATAAATAATAATATTATTTCTTATAAAGCGATTCGAAATAACTCGAAAGAAGAAATTTTAAATTATAATATGGAAAAAAATCATTATTCTCTTATTGACCGAGATTTGTAACATTTTTAATTTCGTATTCGTTAATAGTTAGTTACGTAATACGTATCCATTTTTTATTTCGTTATTTTCTGAAACGATTATTTTTCGAACATAATATTGAAACTATATAATTAAAGCCCGTTCGGTTACTAATATATATCTAGGTACGGTACTGGCTACGAGGGTTAAGGGTTACAAAAATAGCAGCGATAGGAATAAGCTTTCTCCGCCGACGACGGCGCGTTTTTTATATTACCACCATAATATTGATCGCCAAGAGCGTTAAGAAATATTACAAGATTATAGAACGATAATTACGGAGGTTTTATCTTTATGGCGTTATTAAGATATATAGCAAAAATAATAGTTTGGAGTTAGCAATAGGCTTTTAAAGCTGTCTGCGTATTGTCCTTTAGCCGTTTTCAGTATTTCGGAAGTTACTGAAACTGAAGTAGGGGATTTTCAGCATGCTAAATGAACATGATTGGTCGAGACCTGCCAAGAAGAACCAGCCATTTTCAGCCAAAAAAAGTGGAGGTTGCTGGTTCTAAATGACGAGAACGGTTTGCTGAAACTGATTCTGAATCCCCCACAAGTCAGTGGTGCTGAAAGTTTGAGAACACCACCAGAGTTTGTTCAAGTCGACCTGAAGACATCTAGCAATAATTAGAAACGACAAGGGGGGAGACGGCCCTTGGGTGGTCGTCCACGGTCTTTTTAAGTCGTGGGTCGCTTCGCCATTGGTGCAACGTGGAATCATACAGTACGCAGGGGTACTTTCTGTTAGGTTCTCCACCAGGTCCACGAAATACTGGAATTGGCTAGAATGTCAATCACCATATAACTTGTATGCAGAGTAACATCATCAACTATTCTTAGACAGAGTTGAAAGCAATGCAACCTGATCCACTGCGTGGCCACGCGATTGCGCAACCTTGGCGCGCAATCCATCCACCCGGCCCAGCTGATTATGGACATCAATCCATTTAAAGCTATCACGATGGCCATAATGTCCATAATAAGTGGGCTGTGGCGTACCCATACAAATAGTGTGGCGTCCTGAGCGTACGGGTTGTGGCGGTGTAAAGTGGAACCGACGCGGTATGGGGCGACGCGGTACGCGGTATGGAGTAACTTGGCAAGTGATAAAGTACATGACCTTTCATATAAAATACTAGTAGAACGACGTACCTTTTCGACGTCCACACGTCCACCGCGTGGCCATCCATTTGGGAAATTGCTATTCCATCCACTAAAATTAAGGCCCGGTGGATATGCTGCAATCCATTCCACTGGGGTGCTTAGTGGAGTGGATGCGTTGCTTTCAACTCTGATTCTACTGTTTCCCACCACTGTCATAATAGCGTTTTATCTGATCCCATTGTGACAAACGATAATTCAAGCAAAAGGTCTGGGCTGTTGTCAGCGTTGTTGAAGCTAATCCGCCACCGGAAGCGTGGCGAAGTGGTATGAAGGTGTTGTTTCTTGATACAACGAATATGAGCATCTAAATCTATTATAATTGGCTTCCGTGTGGCTTCAAAGCGCGTTAATGGTATGGAGCTCAAGGTGGCATTGCGGATTTGGAGTGATGATGAATTGCTGATGTATATTCCCATACAAACTCCATGCGTTTCTAAATCCTAACTTCATAAGGAAAATATTGGGTTGAACGGAGCCACTAACTGAAAATACCCCTGCGTACTGTAGCTGTCTAGAGAATCTTACGAGGCGGTGGGGTAACTGACCGAAAATCCCCCTGCAGCCCTGCGACCTGTAGGTTCCTCTGATCAGCTGGATAACCTTAAGCCAACCAATATCTATATACTGCTTCCTCCCATCTGCTTCCATCTCTTTTCTGCTGCTACACCTGCTGAGAATTCACTTGTTCTTGCTTGAGCTTACTCTGCACCTTTTTCCCATACAAGTTCTTCCATTCTGTCTCCTCTCTTTCTACAGGATAGCCTTATCGTTTGTCCAACTGACCTCCAAGAGTAGTAAACATAAATGGGACAAAGTAAGATACCTGTATACGGTGGCGCTACTTACAAGAAATACATTGTTTTCTTTTTGGAGACCCGAATGTTGTCCATTCCTTTCTGCTCGAATCTACTATGCCAAAATGACGTTGTCCAAACGATGGAAAAGGGGCTGACTGCAGCCTGACCAATGATCATGGATGCATTCTGAATCACGGCTGTAGTTACGTTGCCGCGCCAGTCGTCTCAATCTTTAATTTTGCCTTCGGAGAGACACTCTAAAGTTCAACATCCATCCTTCGATCTCCTTTCGCTTTCCAAAACCGCGGGCGTCGCCAATGTGACATTGGGGACCAGCATGTGGCTCATCGAGGTCTCGCAAGAGCTCCCGGAAGCGCAATTGGACGGCCTCGACCACAGATCTCGGGCGTATTTTCTGTTTGTTGCCTCCACGGGATCACTGCCTGCCTTCAAAGGCCAGAGTGTGAATAATTGGACGTTAATATCATTTTGCATATAAATGATGCCTACTTGGTATAGAAGCCTCCAAGACTGGAGGTTTCGGGATCCAAAAATGGCATCCTCTATGCCACGCGCGGCCCACAAAATGAGCTTCCTCACGTGACCCTCGCCCCCATAAAAATTGGACGGTATCGTTGAATGAGGCCGTTTTCATAGCCGCTACTTTATAAAACGTTAAGTTTAGGGGGGCATTAAGGTTGTATGATAGAATACAAGTCGTTAGATACTAATATTACTATATAGATTCACTTTAACTTGTAATGAATGCGACTTATGATAGAGCATCGACTGTTAACAGAGAGAAATGGCTGTGACGCTGGGATAGAAACGGTTGCGTACCGTCTTCAAAACGGTGAATTGCGCCCGTATGGTTAAATTTAAACACGGACCCGTTGATACTCACCCTATGGGGTATATGTATTGCCATAGGGGAAAAGGCCACCTTCCCTTTAATTTTATTTTTCTTGGCACCCACTGTTAGTGCAACAGCGGGCTCCCAGGCACATCCCTTAACACCACACCAAAACAGGCGAAAACACCAAAGGCCAAATCGCACGATACTGCCATTCTGGCAGCATCTGCTGTGATGGCGGCCACGACGCCACGACTGGACGCCAGTCAAACGAACCCTCAGTTCACAAAAGACACTGAGCCCTCCTCTCCAACCCTACAGCAGCACGCGAAGCGGCAGAGACACGTTGATGTCGAACCACCGCCAAAGATAAACCTTCAGGGAAAGGAACCTGCATTACCTAAAGACTCTATCGTCAACCTCGTCACTAGCAAGTACGACGAGATCGAACGCGAAGAACGCATCCTCAAAGAGGTTATGGTTCATTTCGCTAGGCAGGTGGATAACTTCGTCCAATCTTACAATGGCCCGCACCAGCAGACCCAAAGGGAATTCGCCTACGACCTAGGCTCTAGAATAGTTAACTACCTTAAGACACAGGTGTTTGCAGAGACAGACGGAAAGGTTTACGCGCCTGTACGGGTGCGTAGCAGACCGACCATTACGAACACGGAACGTCAAGAACTTGCGAATGAGCCGGCGAAAGCGCAGGTTTCCTGGGCCGCAGTTGCACGAGCTGGACCTACCAACCCCAACAGCCCCAGCGGAGGCGGCGCCCCCACGAGGAGCGCGATGAAAACCCCAGGCGTAGGGACGACAACTAGTCCAGGGGCAGTCGACGCGCCTAGAATCTTGGCGCAAATCCCTACCCAGCTGCGCCTAAGCAGAGCGGAGCCTTTCGTGCTCCGCAATCTTATCTGCAAAGCGCTAGGACTAAAGCTTGCAGACATCCCGGCCATTACGCCTACCAAAACTGGGTGGGCCTTGAGGCCTGCGACGAAGATACTACAGGATCGGATCATGGAGCCAGAGGCGAAGTCCAAGGTAAAAGATATCCTCAAAGCAGACAACCTTGAGTTACCAGTAAAATGGTATAACTACGCGGTCCCTAACACGCCGCATACGATCCATACAATCCACTCAGTAATGCAATCAGAGCTGGTCAAAATTAAAGACTTCGTCTACGAGGAAGCAGAATCTCAACCGGGCGTAAGGCCAGTTGAATGCAAACCTGCCAAGAACAGCCCAAACCCCCAGACGGGCAATGGCACCTGGATTATATCCTTTACGACACCAGTTAGACCATTCCGCCTTTTCGGAAAAAGCAGCTTATCAAGGGAGATTCGGAAGAAGATTCCGATCAACTTACATAGTACGGGATGCCAGGGATACTGCAACCCTGGCCGCTGCGAACGACTCCAGCGCTGCGGAAAGTGTTTTGTTTGTTTGTTTGTAGTATTTAACGCCAGGGGAAAGCCGCGTAGCGGCTTATCCCAGAGCCTCCCCTAGGGCATATGGGCGTGCTAAGCTAGGTGAAGCTGTTTAATTAACTTACTTATTTACAAATGTAGACCCATTTAGCAGTTCTTGTCCGTAGACGCGTCGCCGTTCCCAGCGAATCAAGCTGTATCCTCCCTCCTTCGTGCGAGGGTAGTACCCAGCGTTTATCGCCTTCATAATGCGGGTTTTTGGGGCCTAATCCCAGGTCGTAGCCGTGGTGGCTATGCCAAGTCGTCGGCTGTACGCCGCAGGCCACGCGTTTAGACGCATTAGCGTATGTAATCAAATCCCTTCCTTCTAACTCCCTAATCCCTCTAAACATGGCCTCCTGACCTCCTTAACTCCTTATCCAGAAGCAAAGAAAAAAAAAATTAAAAAAAAATTAAAAGTTTAAAAAATGTAGTCCCTAGGGCTTTAGGCGGCTTCTGACATTACAGGATAGTCGTTCCCGTGCGGGGCGACGTTTAGTAGTAGCGCGTAGCTCTTACCGAATGGCTTTACCTTGGCCCAATTTATCTCCGTGTACAGATGTTTTTATAGAACCCCGTAACCCCGATATAATCTTTAAAGGCAATTGGGTTGCCCATAAGCTCCGTTAAGTAACGGGCTTTTTCCCTAAGCCCCCGAAAACGTTTTTTCGGTTTAAGTGGCTAGTTTGTAAAAAAGGCGTCCGTTTTTTTGCAGTAAACCAGGTATTTAGGTGTCTTAAGTTTACTATAAGTATAATGCAGTTTGGCGTTTTTGTAATCAAACTTCCGGTAATATTAAGTAAAATTTCCGTATTTCGTACGGAGCGTTAAATAATGATATAAGGCCGGTTTCGTTAAATATTCCAGCTTATCGGGATAACGTAAATAATACTTTAGTTTTTAACTTTTATAACGTTACGAGAATTTGATGGTGGTTATTTTTTATTATATTTTTCGTTACGTTTTATTTCGTAGTTTCGCCCTGGATTTGATTTTATAAGCCGTGGTTATATAGTTATTATTAACGTTTTTTTGCTTTAAGCCCGCTTTTGTTAGCTTATTAGTTAGTTTTTTTTTACGCTATAATATTTTAAATATTAGCGCATTTTAACGTTATACGTATTCGTTATTACGTAAAACTTTAAGTAAGTTTATTAAAAGAATACAGTAGTATTCGTTTTAACCCTTTAAATCGTTTCCGTATTATTTAGGTAAACTTATATTTATTTTTAATTAATTTTCGGTAACCCTATAATAACGTACTTTAATCCTTTTTAAGCTTTTATTATTTCCGTATCGAAAATAATAAAATAAGTGTCTAAACGTTCGCGTTCCGTATTAAAAAGTCGTTTGTTTTAATAAACCGCAAAGTTATAACTAGCTTCCGTTTTATTTTATAAGCCGTTCGAAAAAACAATAATGTTATTCGGCAGTAAAGCCGTATACTAAATCTTGAAGGCTTTGGTAATTTCCTTTTTAGTAAGTCCTTATGTAAGGTTTTCCCTTAAACCAGGTAAATACTTAAAAGGGACCAAGATAGGTTATTATACGAGTGGTAATATTTTTGCCGTTATTTATACCTTAGTTTTAGGGTTTTAAAAATCCTTTGTTCCGTACCTTTTAACGATTTTAATTAATTCGGTTTTTTTAGTTAAGGGATACTTTTTATTTACCGTACGTAACCTGTAGGAAAATTTTTATAATATAAAGTTTAAAGTTATTTAGGTTATCGGTATTCCCGAATCTCGGTAAAGTACGTCCGTTAACGTCGTTTTCCAAACCGGTAAAATGATTTTGGTCGTTAAGATAAAAATCCGTTAAATTTTTTAACGTATTAATTTACGTTAACGTTAAATTCATTTTTTTCTAATTGTGCTTTATTTCTTAGGGACTTGGTACGTTCCTTATATTATGCTTTCGTACCGTAAAGCGCTGTAAGAATAACATACGTAATTACGGTTTTCCGCAGGCCGGATGCCGGTGGACCGTATTTCGTATTGGTTAGGTGCCGAATATACTATACAAGCTGTATCGTTTTGCCGGCTTTTTCGGAAACGTATCGTTTAAATGTAATTTTTTTGTCGTATTAAACCCCGAATTGTTTAAATGCCGGTATTTTGCCGTTACCTTCCGGTTTTTTTTACCGGGTGGATTATGAAATTGTCGTTAATTATTATCGGTAGGTTATAAATTTTTCGTATTTTGGTAATATGTAATAGTTCGTACTTTTCGGGAACGAAGTAAACCCGATTTTTTTCGCCTTATTATAATATTTGTTGTACGTTCCGGGTTAAAAGTTAAACGTTTTTGTTAAATAATCTAGACGTCCTATATAAATATAGGTCGTTTGTATAACCGAATTTTAAGTTCCGGTTTTGTTGTAATAACTTTGCGAGATAGAGCATGTAGAAAACTGTTAGATATAAGGGATATCAGTTGTTATTATATTAATTGCTAGTTGTAGATGCTTTTAATCGCGTATTATACTTTAAGGTAATCTAGCTACGGGATATATATTATTCCGATTAAAGGGAATCTCTAGTATTTAGGATGCTAGCGTACCTCTATTAACCGATATACCTCTTTAACATCTTAAAGCATTTACGATATTAATCGTTACGATTCCTAAAGCCATAACTATTTATTCCACCTCGCCTCCAAAAATTAAGTTCTTTTAATTAACGTAGGACACATATAAGCGAGGGACATATATGAGCGAGGGACTTCTCTAACCATTCCAACTATCTACTTTCAATCGTCCATTTCTCAACAACAACATTATGGAACGCCTTACAAAAAAAGCGAGAATGAACCTAGCCATTCAAGTTAAAAAACGAGACCCGAAACTTAGTTATAGAAAGCTTAGTTCTTTTTATGAAGTTCTATATTCTACTTTACTACACCGTTCTAATGGTAAATGCGCCCGAGCCGATATTATCCCTCCTTTGCAGAAATTGACGCCGACCGAAGAAAAATCGATCGTCGACCGTATCCTCGACCTAGATACGCGAACGTTTCCTGTCCGACATCAATATGTTAAAGATATGGCGAATTTATTACTTACGCAACGCGTTACGGAACGCGTCGGGGTTAACTAGGTGGCCAACTTTGTTAAACAGCGACCAGAACTGCAAACGCGTTTAAATCGAAAAATCGATTATCAAAAAATATTATGCGAAGATCCAGAAAAATTTCGCAAATGGTTCGAGCTTATTCGGGCTACTATCGCAAAATACGGCGTCACAAAAAAGGATATCTACAATTTCGACGAAACTGGATTTTTGATAAGGCTTCTTATGGCAACCGGCATGGTTATTACTAGTGCTAAAAAACGTAAAAAACCTAAACAGGCCCAGCAAGGAAATCGGGAATGGTTTACAGTAATACAAGCTGTCAACTCTCAAGGTTAGGCCCTGCCCCCATTTATCATCCTTGCGGGGAAAAACCACCTTCTTCGCTGGTTCGCCGATAACCCACTTCCACCCGACTGAAGGGTTGCTGTAAGCGATAACGGCTGGACGACAAATAAACTGGGTCTAGAATGGGTCCAACACTTCGATCAATATACTCGAACGCGTACGAAAGGGTCGAAACGTCTCCTCATCCTCGACGGCCACGAAAACCACCACTCGATAGAATTCGAAGAATATTGCGCCAACCACAACATTATTACATTTTGCATGCCAGCCCATTCCTCCCATTTGCTCCAACCTTTCGACGTATCCTGTTTCTCCCCGTTGAAACGCGCTTATTCGCTATATATCGAGGGTTTTATGCGACGCTACGTTACCTACATTACCAAGGAAGGTTTTGTCGCCGGTTTTCAAAACGCGTTTAAAGCTACCATGACGACCGATAATATCAAATCCGGATTCGCCGCAACTGGTCTCGTTCTATTCGATTCTAATCGCGTCCTTTCCGAGCTAAAAATTTTAGTTGTGCCTATACCGACCGTTTTTCCATTTACCTCTGCTAATTCCGCTATTTCCCCACCTGCGAAAACTCCTAGGAATATTACCGAAGCGACTCGACGAAGGCGTTATTTGCAAAGGCAGATTAAAAATCGTAGCTCGCCGACAAAGATAGTTGAATCGGTTAATCTCTTGACAAAAAATAACTTAATGCTGTTGTACGAAAACGCTCTTCTTCGAGAGAAATGCGACCTATTGCGCAAAACGAACCACGTCCTTAGTAAGCGCCGGAGGATTAAAAACAAACGTCTTTAAGAAGGAGGGATACTTATTGGAAAGAAAGCACAAGCTCTTATAGCTGCGAAGGAAAGTGGTGGTAAGCAATCGCCGCTGGCAGCGGCCGAAAGGGGTCGTCGCAAAAGGGTTCAGGCGAAAGAACGGAAATATAGCGTCTGCGGCAAGCCCGGACATAATGCGCGTACTTGTGAAAAAGTTGTAGAGACGTCTAGCGAAAAAGAATCCGATTGATTTTAATCAATGCGATGTTGTGTTGTAAAGTTATTTGAATTTGTTGTTGCGGAGTGCTAGAAAGTCCCTCGCTTATATGTGTTCCTCGCTCATATGTGTCCTACGTTAGCTAATTCCTTTTTTAAAATCACCCGTAAAGCGTTCCTCCGTTAACCGAGAGTTTCCGTAATATCCACTAATCCTAATTACTTTTTAAAATATCGAAAAGGCTCGCGTAATAAAACTTTAATCAATCCATTAGTTAATATATCGCCCGTAAGCGTATAATCCATTTTGATCAAGTTCCTTTTTGCGGCTTATCATAACTAATAATTATATATATTCATATATCGTAATTTCGTTATTAATAAGGCGATATCGGCGGTAATAAGCCGTATGGTTTATTAATTATCGCACCATTTATTTAACGGTTTTATATCTAAAATAACTTCTAGTTTTTAATTAATCAAAAACTAAATAAGGTTTTTTTTATAACCTACGTAAGAAATAATAACTCCGCTTCTATTATAAAAGTAATCACTATATTTTACTTATTCGCCCGTTATTTTATTATTCCTTCGAATAACTTTATAACATAAGCTTAAAAACTTTTTTAATCAATTATAATATCCGCAAAAAAAATATCGCTTTAAATATTTAACGAATCCCCACCTTCGAATTATAACGTTAACGTTTTAATTTCGATTAGGTATAATATAACTCGATCGGCAGCTTTATAATATATGTCGCTAAAATTCAGGTTAAATCGTGCAAATCGGAATACGGTAAAAGATATATCGGATCGCGTATTAACTACTATAAAAAAATAAAACCGATTTTTTTCTAGTATCTATTAATAAAGCCTAAATAAGCTAAATCAAAATTCGGCAATAACTTAATACTAATTATAAACGTCTTTAAAAAAATTTTTAAACTTTTTTTAAAGATTAAATTAATTAACTTATTTATAAAATCGAATTAGGATAACTAAATTTTTTCATTAAGTTTATTTTTAATCACTTTAATATCGAAAAACCATTATAAGTTCTTACCCCCTGTTAAAATATACCGTTCTTATATTTATTAAATTAATTAATCGATAAAGGCTTAATTCTTTTTGCGATATGCTATAATAATATCGTCCATAAAAAAAAATATAAACACCCCTTGACGGATAAAATAATAAGGTTCGTAAGGAACAGGGCTAAGTCCTAACTCTTTAAATGTTCCAATAAAATCTTTCTATTATAACAAAAATAACTCTTTTAATCTATATAATACCTTCTTAATTAAAAAAAACTTTACCACGTTACGGATATCCTAAGCACCTTTTTATATACATTTCGTAAAGTAAGTAAACATTTACGAAAACGTTTATAACGTTATATTACTTAAGCTTTAAATTGAACCTAACCGTAATAACAATTAAAACTCGGAACGATTTTCTAACAAATATAACTACGTATATATCGCCATAAACGTCCTTAAACTATTAATCGCCTCGTACGACGAAACAAACCTTACACTTTTAAAACCAACCATATTTATTAAACGTATAAACGTACACCTACTTACATCTTAAAACTTATTTCCTTTTAGTAAAAAACTAATTAACGATCTCCTAAAATTATATCTCCTTATAACTTTATAAATAAGCCCTTTCGGCTTTACGGGAACATCTCTCCTAACGTGTATGTATTTAACTCTTTATAGCTTCGCGGCAGTAACGGTAAATCACGCTTATACACCCAATTTAACGACTTAAATACCTTTTTATATAAAAAAAAAATATTATTATTACCTTTCGGATTAAAGTAACGCGTATTTCGGGTAATTAACTTCCTTAAACTTCCGTAACTTACCGGCCGGTTATCGTACGTACCGATAAAAAGGGTTAAACGTCCTATATTAAATACGGCTTCCTACATTTTGTACTCGTTTTGGATAACACCTTCTTAATACGGAACATACGGGCGGCTAACGCTTATTATCCATAAAATACCTTCGTTTTTTACCGGCACTTTTTCAACAAAATAAAAAAGGCCTAAAGTTATCTTGATTCCTTACGTCGACATATGAATTATAACAATTATTAAGGTAAACGCTAACGGTAATAATAATCTACAAAACGGAAATAATTCGAATATAACGGTTATATAAAAGTAATTAAGCCTTTCCGAATAAGCATATTTTTCCCCAATCTGTACGCATCTTACGTTAATACCTTTTTAAAACCATTTCTTTTACTTAATCGGTAACTAAATAATTTTACTTAAATTTTCATCCTTTTATAAATAAATTAAATAATTATCATTCCGATTAAATATTTCTACTTATCGAAATAATTATTAAAACGTTTTTTTTATAACGTACAAAAGGTTATTTTTTAAATCTTTAATATTACCTAAAAAATAACCTTTTTATTAAATTATACGTTTTGAATAATAATAACCTTATTAATTAATAAGTTCCAAATCTCGTAAATATTCGTAAATCGGTAACTAATGAAATAACTAATCCACGTTTTAAAATTTAACTTTTAAAATCTCTATTTTTTCTTCATACTAATAATTATTATAACGTAAACTATATAACTATATACTTATAAATAAGCTTATTAAAGCTTTCGATTAAATATTACAACGTTATTTTTATACGTTAGGTAAATATAATAAACTTTATATAAATTTTACTAAAATAATACGTATTTAAGGATACGGTTATATAAATATATTGCCGCTTTAAAAATATATGTAATTAAAAACGAAAATAACTTAACATTATTTCGCATCGTAATCGCTTTTTCCTTAATTACACCCTTTAAACGTTTTGCACCCCCGTTTTAAGTCTGGATATACGGTATTAAAGGTTTAAATCTAATACTAAGAAAAAGCGATTAAAACATATCTCGAAATTAATAATTTTTCAGAATCTAGTTATCGCATTTAATTACCTATAGGAAAACCTTATTTTAATTCTTTTAAACTTTTAAAAAATGTCGAAACATTATAATTAAAATATCCTATTTCCGGCTATTAAAATAAAGATCCTAAATAAAACCTAAATATTTATCGGTAATAAATATAACGTATTTATATTTTTAAGATCTTTTTCGAAATTTATAAAATTAACGACAATTCCTTATTCTAACTGGGATATTCCCTTTTTTAGCTTGCGGCGTGTTTACCTTTTGGTTTTCGCCTTACCGCACGCTTAATATTCGATTATTCTAAAACTCTTTAAGCGAACCTTTTTTATATGGAATTATAATTAAGCAATTACTTTAGAATTTAAATGGCTTAATCGCAAATGCTATATAACACCGTTACCGATTCGTAATAATCTCGTTATCCTTAAATTAACGTTTCGTTTATAAATAATTAGAATTATATAAAATATTATTACGTTAATATTTTCCATAATAAATTAATTAAACTTATCTATCAACGTAATAACAACCTAAATATATTTATTTCGAATATAATTATTAATTCCTTTATTATCCTACCAACACCTTTTTTTTCGGAGTTACCGAAATAACACCAAATTGCATGCGAAATTCTCGCAATAAACCACGTTATATAAACGTAACACTTTCGTACCGCTAAAGCTTTGAAGAATTATATCAACTTTTCCGTACCCCTTAATCGGGATAAAGTTATTACTTCCGTATACCCCGTTATTTTATACGGTAGGTTTAAAGTTCAAAAATCTATTAATTAAATTAAAAATATATATCGTAAACCCTAAATCCAAAATAGCTAAATTCTTTAAAAGGTAAAACAAAATGCTTATAATACTGCGTTAATTAGTAATTAAGAAATACGCCAGTATTCGTTATATCCCTTTTAGGAGTGAATTTATTTTTTATGCAACAAATTTTTCTATGACCTTTAATAAACGGTCGATCTTTTTCTTTAAAAATTAATCGGCTAAAATTCGGCCTTTAACGTATATTATTATCTTATTATTAAAGCGGGGACTTTTTAAAGCTTTATTAAAAAATACGTAATCGCAACTAAGTAATGTATAATAAAAACTTAAACACGCTTTATAACGGGTACCTTATATATCTAATTTTTGGCGCTTTCGCTTATTACCGTTTCGGTCCGGATATAAACCTCTATAACCGCCTTATTTTAATTTTCGGCTTAAAGTGCTTCCTTACGGTTAAAAGTTAATATTAAAATCTTCCTAATTAAAATTGTCCTGATTAAATGAATTTGTTAATATCCCGTAAAACGCTAAAAACGCTACCTTAACGTTCTTTAATACGGGTTATAAATAAATTATACTCCAATAATCTAAAAAGTTGGCAGCTACTTTCTAATAACTAATCGTACCGCTATTAATCTCGGCCTTCCTTATTATCTGGAAGGTAATCGTCCAATTCCTTACAAAAAGGGCCAATGTTATACGTAAGTCGTTAACTTATATAATTGTCGTTTTCGTTTCTAGAACATTATATCGCTATCCCTAGGCCATAATCTTTTACCATTTTATAATTTATTCGTTTAATTTCTTTACTAACTTCGAAACTTACTTTAATCGTTCGCGGTACTCCCGTTAAATATTAATTATAAGCCTGTTATCGTATATCTTGCCGGATTCGGCCAGGTTAACGTATTACTTCCCTAAGTTCTTTCCTTAAAAAAAGCTTATTTCTTTAATCGTTAAAAATACTAACTTTAAAACATATTTCCTAAGGTCGTTAATGTTTTTACGAAAAGTATCGTACTTTCGATCCTTATAAATGTATGCCGTGAATTCCTAATTATAAGCTTATCTACTTTCGGTTATTATCTTAAGGATATTCGTTAAGTAATTAGTATAATTAATTTTTTCGGCTATTTCTTTAGAAAATGTAATTACGGATAAGAAAACGTTTAAGATATTATTTCGTATTGTATAACAGATTCGTCTTTTTAGGTAAAAAGTTATATCGGGCTTTATAAGTTAAACAAATTATTAAAGGTTTTAATCAAGATTAATATAATCCCAAATATTAAACGCGTACGTTCTCGATTAAAATTCGCCTTTAAAGCGATCCTAATTTTTAGATCTCTTATAAATAACTAAAGGCGCCGACGGTACGGTCGCTATCGTTATTATTGGCGTATTTAAATAATTATAACTGATATATAGCTTATATCGTTTTAATAGCAGTTAATTAATTAATATATGCCCAAATTAAACGAATAAGACTTTTAATTGTTAGATATAAGGGACATCAGCTATTATTATATTAATTACTAATTGCAAATACTCTCAATCGCGCACTGCACTTTAAGGTAATGTAGCCACGGAACATATATTATTCCGATCAGAGGGAATCTCCAATATTTAGGATGCTAGCGCACCCCTGCTAGCCGACAAGAACCGGGAAAAGTGGGGAGCCTTACGGCGTGCCGTACCGGACCTAATTATATCTCGTGGTTTTTAACTCTAGCCGCATCCGTATTTGCCTGTCCGATAGAAAGGAATCTGTAAAGTGGAGTATCGATAGCGGCCAGCCTTGTTGCTTTATCCTTTTTAGTAAACGTTTTTTAAATAAAGCGTCGAACGTTTCTTATACGTTTATTGTGACTATGGAAACTTTTAATCCGTTAGTTAGTACCTGTTTTACATCGTATATAAAGGAGGTTACCAGATTTTGGCAAATTCTTATTCCTTTTCCCCACTTTGGGTATTATTAACATTTTTGCGTTCCGTTAAGCTATCGGGAAATATGCGAGCCGTAAAACGGTTTTAAAAATGTTTTTAATATATTACTTAACCGTATTCTAGCTACCTTTTAATAACTTAATTATAATACCGTTAGTTCCGGAAAAGGTGTTAAATACTTTTATGGTATAAACTTCGATATTCTTTAATATCGTCGTAATATCCTAAGGAAACCGACCGCTTTATTAATTTATACCTTTTAAGGGATTAAAATCCAGGTTATCGTTCGCCGAAAAACGCTTTAAAACTTTCGTTCGTAAAGCCTTTATTTTAACCAAGGTATTCTTTATTATTTTACTCCTTACCTGTAAGAGTAGAAACTTTAATCGGGACCCGGGTTTATATTAATTAATAATTTTGTAAAATTTATCGTCTGTAACGGCCGCTTTAATTACGTTCCGTTAATAATCTTTTTTAGTTTTACGGATTACCGATAAAAAGCGCCGGTATTTATTCGTATAATTTTAATCCGTACGTTATTTATACGTTTCCGAGTTTTTATAAACGCGGTAAGCTTTTTAATTTTTTTTATCTATTACGGCGTTTTATAACCCCGGTTTTTCGCCGGTTTACCTATTACTTTTATCGCCGATTAAAAACCGAAGTAATAGTTTGAATTTAAAAGTTTAGTTCCTTTAGCGAGGTTACCGGTTTTATATCCGGTAGCGAGGTTTTACCCGTTGTAATCAAATTCGCAAACCTTTTTAGGTTTAGTTTTAAAATCCGTAATCGGTATTATTTTCATTTTTTTTTACCATTTTTTAAGATAGTCGTTAATAAAGTAAAATAATTCGAGCCGGAATTAAGTTCGTCGCAAATTACGGCTTTTTCGTAAAGGATATTGGAAAAAACTAAATTTAATATATACCCTACCTTATAGGTAAATTCGTTTAATATGCTTATATAAATTAAGCCGCTAATAATAAGTTAATATATGATATTTTTGCCCTTATTTTTTTTAATTTCTGGTTCGAAATATAAATATTTGTAACGAACCTGTCATATATCCATCGGGAGGTATGAGCAGTATCCGAAATGGAGGTCTTGATTTGCAGGTAACAATCGCATTATAAATGGGGTGTTTATTAAAAAAGTTTGCGGACTTTTCCCTTAATCGGAAAACGATACCTTTGATTAAAGATTTAGATTGATAACTAAAGAGCGAAATTAAATAAGTGCTATTTACATAGGAAACCGTTCGTTATATATCTATCTGGATTTAATAAATATATCGTAGATTTATGGGATCTATTAGATCTGGTCCCCAGATCTACTAGATCTACCAGATCACTCTATTTTGGCGCGGGGAAAGCCAAGCTTTTTTTACCCGAAAATCAGCCGTAAGGAGCCCATACCAGGTTCTAAAAGCCGGTTTTTCCGAAACAGGAACCCCTGTTCCTGTACTGTAATACTATTTCCCCTTTTTAGAAATTTTTGTCCTAAAGATAAGAACCGTAAGTAACTTTTTGGTTTTTGTTAAAGGGGGTTTTCCGTAATTTTTCAGCTGATTTTATTACAATAAATCGAATTAAAAAAAAGAAACGAAAAAAAAGGCCGCGTATAAATTAATATAACTTTCGCATTATTTAGGCTGTAATAATTAAAACTTTTAGGATAAAAGCCTTTTTTTAATTTAAATTGTATTCGTTTTAACGAACGCGAATATTTTTACTTTTCGAAATATTCGAATTATAATTATTATATACATTACTAGCGTTTATTTTACGACGTTTTAATCATAAACGTCTTAAAAAAAATAAACGAAACGTAAAAACGTTTATAAAAAAAATAGCGCGAAATTAAAAATAGCTTCCTTACGTACTAGGAAATGGTAAAAAAGAAGTAAAAGGTTATAAAAAAAGATTGGTAAAATTGCGGCATTAATAGGACGAAAAATTAAAAGAATTTATCGGAAAGTTAAGGCGTTTACGTTTTCAGCAGGACCTTTTTAAAAAAAGGGTTTTAAAAATATTAAAAAAGGATTTGGAACTGGATTAATTAAAAAAAGAGGAAAGGTTAACGGAAAAATAGCGTCGCGTAAAAGTAAAATAAACGTAATTTGTTTCCGAAGTAAACGTTACGGTAAAGGTATTTACTTCCTTCGGCTGGAACGCTTTAAACTTAGATTTGGGCGGGGGACCGTTATCGCCTACGACTTTAATAGTATTAAAGACGGTCGGTTAGGATTTTACCGGTAAAAGTCCTTATTAGGTTTATCGTATTCGTTAAGTACTTAAATGGTTTCTATATATTATCTTCCGGTAAGTAATCCATTCATTTAACTAGGTACTAAATTTTGTTTTTAATTATTTGAAGTTTAATATTTTTTCGATTTCGTATTCGTTATCATTTTTTTCGACTTCGAGGTTTTTTTCGAACGGGACGTTTTTTAAGGCTAATTCTAATAAGGAAATATGGAATACAAGGTATATTTTTATAGTTTTGGATAAAAATAATTTATAATTAATCTTTAAAATAACTTTTTTAATTTTAAACGGTCCAAGTTTTTTAAAATCAAGTTTGTTACTGGACCTTTTTATTTTTATCTGGAAAAAGTTTAATGTTACGTTTTATTTTTAATATAACGTCCCACACAAGCTCACCGCTCACACAAGCTCACCGCTCGTTTTTTGGCACCTCGCAACGATCAACCCAATTAACTCAACAACAACACATCGCATTAATTCAAATCAATCAGATTTTTCTTCGCTAGACGTATCTACAACTTCGTTACAAGTACGCGCATTATGCCCGGGCTTGCCGCAGACGCCACACTTCCGTTCTTTGGTTTTAACCCTTTTACGACGACCCCCTCCAGTTGCTGTTAGCTGTATTTTTTCACCACCCCCTTCTTTTTGGGCCAGAAAAACTTATCCCTCTTGTATAGTAAGTGTTCTTCCTTTTTGAAGACGTTTGTTTTTGGTCCTGCGGCGTTTGCTTAAGGTATGGTTCGTTTCGCGTAATTGGGCAGCTTCTTCCCGTAGAAGAATATTTTCGTATAGAAGCAATAGGTTGCTTTTGGTTAAAAGATTAACCGATGTAACCATTTTTGCAGACGAACTTTTTTAATAATTTCTGATCTTTCTTTTCAAATAACGTCCTTATTTTGTTATTTCGCGGATAATTTTAAGGGTTTTCGCTAGGGGGGAAGAACCGGCGGAGGTAAGCGAGAAGACAGTCGGCGTAGAAACAATTAAAGAAACTTCCAATTCGGAAAAAACGTTCTTGGGATCGAATGGAACTAAACCAGCTTTCGCAAATCCAGATTTGATGTTATCGGACGTCATGGCAGCTTGGAACGCGTCGTAGAAGCCGGCGAAAAAATCTTCTTTAGCAATATGGGTATAATGACGTTGTATTAAATCTTCGATATAACGCGAATAAGCACGTTTTAAAACAGAAAAACAAGATACATCAAAAGGTTAAAACCGATACGAAAAATGCGCAGGTATACAAAACGTAATAATGTTATTGTTAGCGCAGTATTCTTCGAATTCCATCGAATGGTAACTTTCGTAGCCGTCGAAGATAAGGAAACGTTTAAAACCTTTCGTACGCGTCCGAATATGTTTGTTAAAATGCTGGATTTATTCGAAACTTAATTTATTTGTTATCCAGCCATTATCACTTAATGCGATCTTTTAATCGGCTACTAGCAATGGGTTATCGCAGTATTAAAACCCAAGATAATTTTTCCCCGCCATAATAACAAATAACGGTACAGCCTAACCTTGGGAATTAACAGCCTAAATAACTGTAACCCATTCTTTATTACCTTGTTACGCTTATTTAGGTTTTCCACGTCTTTCGGCACTGGTAATTACCATGCCCGTTACTATGAAAAGCCCCATTAAAAACCCAGTCTCGTCGAAGTTGTAAATATCCTTTTCTACGATGCCGTATTTTGCGATGGTGGCCCGAACAAGCTCGAACCATTTGCGAAACGTTTCTGGATTCTCGCATAAGATCCGTTAATAATCGATCTTCCGATTTAAACGCGTTTTAAGTTTTAATTACCGTCTAACAAAGTTCGACGCCCAGTTAACTCCAACGCGTCCTGCAGCGCGTTAGGCAAGCAATATATTGGCCATATCTTCAACGTACTGGAGCCGGACAGGAAACGCTCGCGTATCTAGGTCAAGGATTCGGTCGACAATCGATTCTTCTTCGGTTAGCTTCAATTTTCGCGAATTAAGGATAATGTCGGCTCGGAAAGCTGTACCGTTATATCGGTCTCTTAAAGTTAATTCGGGAACGCTATATATCGAATAAAGACGTTTATAACTAAGCTTAGGGTTTTGTTTTTTAGCCTGGATAGCTAAATTCATCCTGGTTTCTTTTATAAGCCGTTCCATGTTATTGGTATTAAGAAATAAACAATTGAAGTTGGGTGGTTGCGAATTGCCAAAAAAACGAGCGGTGAGCTTGTGTGAGCGGTGAGCTTGTGTGGGACGTTAATAAATAAATTTTATCTTTTTTCGTTAAAATTAATTCCTTAATCTTTCTATTATTATAATACTGGGTCATTTTTTACTGCAGAAATTACAATTCGGTTTAAAGTCGCGCTTATATCGTCTTAATTTCTATTACTATTATTTCTATTCGTAAAGTTATAGTAATAATAATTAGTATTTTACGTATTAATTATTCGGGTCGTTAGGCTATTGCGTCGTATTTATATATAGCTATATAGGGTAATATGCCTATATCCTCGTTAACGGACGTATTATAAGCTATTTATGCCAATAATAAAAGTTTAACTTCATTATTTTGCTGATAATTAACGTAATTTCGAAAATATTATTCCAAAATTTATTTTAATCGTTTTATTTAACTATTTATTTAAGGGTAATAAGTTATCAGAAACTTAAACTTAATACTAATTTGCTTAAAAAAGCTAGTACCGAATTTGGATATAAAAAGCTTATTTCAGTTAAAAATAATCTTTTCTAGTATTCTGTATTTATCGAAATAATATCAAATAAAAGCGTAAGTTAGTTATTTTATTATTACAGTTCCTTTAAAAGGTAAAAAGTATTTATATTTAATAAGTCTATTAATAATTACTTATACCGTATCGTATTTAATTTTAGTAACTAGGTTTTTCGATATAAGAAAATTAAAAATAAACTTTTAAATTATAATATTCTATATTTTATTAGGTATATCTATAGGTTGTAATAAGCCATACGGCTTATAACGGGTTATTTTAGCCTTATTATAACCGTTATAATCCTTAATTACTCTTTAAATATTTAGCAGAATTTTAAAAAGTCGTATTTTTTTTAAAGTCGTTTAGTAATTTTAAACATTTTTTAATATCTATATAAAGGGTTTTTATGGAATTTCTTAGTAAATTCTTTTTATTGTTAACGGGGAATATAAATTTTACTGCGAAATAATAATTAGTTTTTATTATTTCCTTTTAACTATCTAATTTCCTTTTGTTTTTTTGGGTTATAAAAGTTTTTAAACTCGGTTAATTTTTCCGGAATCGGTTATTTTAATATGACGGCTAACTGGCTTAACCAACTATTAAACCCTAGTCGTACAGTTTATGTTGGCAGTAGTATTATGGGAATCTGAGCAATAAACTAAAGGTATAATTACGTTTAGTAATAGCAGATGTCAAAGGTGATTTAGGTAATCAAGTTATATTATAAACTGGTACTATTTAGATTATAGGAAAATAACGAACGTATATATATTATTCTTGGCTTAAAGTATTTAAGCGACTTAAACCCTTAAGTTCGTTAAAACTTTTAAGCTTATTGTAAGCTTAAAAGGCTTAAAACGCCAAAACTTTTAAGATTTTTAAGCCAGTTACGTAACCCGAAACCTACGTCGGAGATAAGTTTTAAATTTTCCGACTGTTTATTTTTAGGCCAAGCCCTTAAGTTATAATACGATTTTTTCTTTCTAGGATTTTTACCCTTAAAGATTAATTTGTTTGTCGCATTTGTCTGGTAAATAATTTCCCTTTTATATATTATTTCTAGGTTATTTTTTGGTCGTTATGCTTAACCGTATTAAAAAGCAAAAATTATTTAAGCGTAATAACGTTTTAATTTAATCGAAACGGATTAAAATTTTTAGTTTTGTTATATTTTTCCATATTTCGTATTTTTGCTATAAATTTAAATAAAAGGTTTATAAGGTTTATTCCGATTCTAGAAAGTATTTTCGTTATGTCGAATATGGTAATCTTTGTAATTTATTTGGTCCTTTTATTTTTAAGTATTAACGATTTTTGGAGAAAAAAAAAGGTTAAAGTGCGAAAAAAATAGGTTCGAAAGGTTTTTCGTTCTGCCGCTAACAAATTGGACCGTTTTTAAAAACAGCGTAAGGTCTTACGTCGTTGCGGAATTAAGATATTATATTATAATATTTAGGGTACGAAAGCGATAAAGGAATTTAAGCGACTAAAAAGGGCGTAATAGCAGCTGGAAACCGAACTGGCCGTTTCCGTATAGGCGGTTTTTTTTACTGATTGGCCGTTAAATTAAGACGTATTTAACCTTAACGTTTTCGGTATTATTGGTAAAAATTCCTTAATAGGCGTTAGGTTTCCGTAAAGTTTTCCCCAGGTTTTTATGTATTTTTTGATTCTGGATAATATTTTTATTTAACCAAGTATTACCTTTTTCCGTTTTTTTTATATCGAAAGTTTTCTTTACCTTTTATACCGGTACGTTTTTTGTTACCTTTTTTTTTGTCCCGTATGGATTTGAATTGTGTCTGTTATTAATTCCAATAAGGAAACGTGGAAAACGGGGTAGAGCTTAATTTTAAGGGGTAATTTTAATTGGTAGTTGTTTTCTGAAACTTTTTTTGCGACTTTGTACGGTTTAATATATTTAAAATCGAGTTTTTTATTCAGTCGTTTGGTTTGGATGTTTTTGGTAGCTAGGTAGATTATTTTCCCTTTCTAGAAGGTTAGTTTTTTTAACTTTTTTTGGTTATAAAACTTTTTGCATTTAGGTACGTACGAATTTAAGTTTTGTTTTTATTTCTATATGTAATTATTTAAGTTGTTTTGAAGTAAGGATTATTTTAACGTTAATTGGTCCTTTTTTCTGTAAATTTCGGTAAATTTTTAGCGTAAAACCAAAATTGGCGTTAGCTGGTATTATCTTAATATTTTCATAATAATTCGTATTATAGGTTAATTAGGTTACTGGTAATTTTTCGATTTAATTGTTTTGTTTATAATTAATATAATACCGTAAATAGGTTTCGAATATTTGGTTAATTCTTTTTATTTGTTTATCCGTTTATAATTTAAAGTCGTTTAAAAGTTTATAATTTAGGTTTAATTATGCCATAAAGTTTTGCCAAAATCTTGAAGCGAAGGTGGTACCTTTATCGGATACGATTTTTATTAGAAGTCCGTATACGTTAATAAGGTATTTAAAAAAGATATACGTTAATTATTTTGCGTCTATATTGTCGTTAAATGGTAAAAAATAGGAAAATTTTATAAATCGATTTACGATTATAAAGATGCTATCGTAATATATGTCCGTTATTAGGTTTTTTGATAGTAATAATTTAATAATAAAATTAAAAGTAATTAAATTTTATAGTCGCTTTACGACTGATAATAGTTATAATTTTCCGTATGGTTTGTAACGTCGTGCCTTAGTTTTGTTATATAGGTTATATTTTCGTAAAACTTTTTTAATTATTGTTTTTATTTTCGGAAAGTACTATGTATGCTATAGTTGTTTTAAGGTTTTGTGGATTCTAGGGTGTCCATGTAACTGGTGTTCGTGTATTTTGCGTATTAGTTCTTTTTGATATTTTTTTGGTACTTAAGTTTTATTTATTTTTCCCTTTTCTGGCAGCTGATTGTTATATTGTTAAATTTTTTCATGTAAGTTGGATGTTATTTTTTTAATTATTGCAATTTGTCGTAATTTTATGTATCCTTTTTTCGTTAAATCGAATACCTAGTATAAAATCTTAAAGATTTTCTTCTTTAGATCCGGTCGTTTGTTAAAAGCGTTTATTTTATTATTTTCTGTCCCTTTTTTATGGATGATAACGAAATCAAACTCCGAAAGGTATTTTGTATAACGGAGTTACTGTTTTGTTAATTTTCAGGTAGTAATAAACCGGGTAAGGTTTTTATAGTTTATATATATCTTAACCTAATATAGGTTTTCTTTAAGGTAATATCTGAATTTTTTAAAGTTATTAATAATAGCTAGGAACTTTTTATTTAGGATAACGTAATTTAGTTTAATTCCCTTTAATTTGTAGGAATAAAATATAATAAGGTATAAGTTACTTTAATTATTTTTGTGTTTTATTATTACGCTTAACGTATAATTCGAAGCGTCGGTTTTTAGCTTTACGGGGCGATTTAGGTCGTATATGATTAATACTAGTTCGCTGGTAATCGTATTTTTAATTTTTTAGAAAATCTTTTTTGTTTCGGTTGTTTACTGGAATTTAGTTTTCTTTTTGGTTAGGTTGGATAAGGGTATCGCGATTTTGCTAAAGATGCGAACAAATTTCCGGTAGTAATTGGCGAGTTTAAAGAAGGCCTGGATTTCGGTAATTATAACGGGTACTTTTTATTTTTGGATTACTGTTATTTTTTTGGAGTTTATTTTGATATATCTAGAGGTAATTACGTACCTCAAGTACGGTATCTTTTGTTTATGAAATTCGCTTTTTTCGGCGTTAACTAGGAAATTAACGTTTTGTAGAACTTAAAAAATTTTGTAAACGTATTTTTTATGTTCCTTTTCCGATTTGAATAAATAAGAATATTATTAAGGTAGTAAATGATAAATATATCGAGGTACTGACGTAATACGTAATTAATCATCCTTTAAAACGTTATAGGTATATTGGTAAGCTTAAAAGGTATTACCAAATATTCGTATAATCCGTATTTGGTTTTAAAGGTTATTTTTTATTTATCTCCTAACTTGATGCAGATTAAATTGTATCCGTTTTATAAGTTTAGGGTAGTAAATTATTTGGTTCCGTAAAAGTGATTTTTTATTTTAATGATTGAGGGTAGGGGTATGCGATTTTTGATTATAATGTCGTTTAATTGTCGGTAATCGATTATTAATCGTAACTTTTTATTCTTTTTTGGTACGAAGAATATAGGGTACTTTGTTGGTAATTTGAAACGTTTGATATATCCTTTCCGAAGTTTATCCTTAAGGTATTTTCGTAGTGCGTATAGTTTTTGTTGATTCAGGTTATATATGGGATAAAAGGTAGTTATTTTGCTATCTTTTAGCATTATTTCGTAATTTTATTTATTATGTTTTGGTAATTTTGTTTCGATTTGTTTTTTTAAAAAATCGTTCGTATTTATGATATTGTGGTGGTATTTTAATTATTCTTTTCGGTTTCTGGGGCTGGTACTGTAAATTACCGTTTATTTCGTGCAGTCGTATTTTAATTATGGTAATAACGTGTCGTATATGTTTGTTTCGCCTTTTTTTCTATATATATTATGTTCCTTTAGATAGTAAGGTTTTTATCGTATCCTTATGCCTATATTTGTTATTATTGTCGTTAGTTAAGTAATAAAACTTTTTTTAAGTCGTTTTTGTTGGTAAAGGGTAAAATAAATTTTACCTAATTAATTCTTTAATTAATTAAAGGGTTATATTAATATAACCATTTTTTGTCGAGAATTATGTCGTAATTCCGTATTTAGATAATGTCGAATTTAATACTTTATTTTTATCCTTAAATATAAGTTTTAAGGTAATTAATTTTGCGGTTCACTTATCCGTCATTATAAATAAATTTGGTACCTTTTATATTTTCGACCTTATAAGGTTCGGCTTTATTTTTTATAGCAAGCGTAATTCGTTAATTATTCTTGGTTTAATATAATTTGGGTCGGTTTTGTAATTTATTATAACGGTATATTATTTTTTCCTGATTCGTATTTTAACTGTAATAAAAGGAACTTTTGTCCTTTTTACTATTATGTATAAAGCTTTTTTAAGGGGTATATGTTAATTTTTTTTACTTTTGTTAACTTATGGTTCCTTTATAGGTAATTTTCTTTTGGGTTTTATATTCGTAATTATTTTAACTACCCTTTTTGTTGGCGTAACTAAGCTTTTAGTTCGAGGATTTCTTTTTTATATCGCTTTATTTGATTCGTTAAGTTGATAATTTGTTCTTTAAGGTTTTCGGTTTTTTCCGACCAGTTTGTCGTTATGGCCTATTTTTCGTCTATCGTCGTTATCGGTTGATTCTGGCGCTTTTAGCGTTCTTGATATTAGGTATGGTACTGGGTTATTTCTGCTAAACGTTTTTCGATTTTTTCTTTTATTTTTTCTTTTTTTTTCGGGACTGTCGACGTAGGTACGTCGGAAGTATACGTTATTTATTACCTTTCGTTGGGCCTTTATTATTATCTGATAGACCCATTTTTTTTGCATCCTGTAATCGTATTATTCGTAATGGTATATAGAGTTTTGTTCGGGATAACTTTTTTTTTCAGCCAGCTTTCTGACGTTATAATTACGTTAATATCGTTTTATGTGGTTATGGTACGTAGATGTTTATACCATTTCTGGTTCCTAAGGTTGTTTCCGGTTTGGGTATAAAAATTAAATCCTTACTTATATATACGCGTAATTCGTTGCTGGATATATTTTTGTTATTTTTCGTATCGTGGATAGTAAATTTTTTTATAATGGATAGCGTATAAATTCCTATATCGATCGGGCTTTTTTGGATATAAGGCTTCGTTTTAATTTTGGTACTTTTTGATTTGTTTACTTAATTCTCATTATTTTTGTCGTTATTGTTTTTTTTGTTATATACGAGATATTAATTTTTTTAGTATTAATTCTTTTTATTTTTTGTATTTTTGTAAGAATTAAGTAATTATTAAACCAGACGTAACGGCGCGTTACCATATAACTGCGGCCTAGGAAAGTACTTTGGCTTTTCGTAACCTTTTTTACATTTTTGGGGGTAGATTAAGTTTTTTTTTTCTAATTATGCCGAAAGTAACGGCTTTTTTGTTTTTTGGTTATCCTTTAGGTACCGGGGCCCAACCGTTACGTTGTTTTTTAAGGGCTTTATATTAACTTTTAATATAGCTTATTTTATCGTAATTTTAATACTTAATTTGATTCCAATCTTTCCTTTATGTGGCTCCTAATTCCATAGATCTTAAATGTATGCCGTAGAACGTATTATTTTTTCGGGGGGTGCTGGGGTAAGTGGAATATTTGGTTTTATTGCCATATTTGGCGTTCCTGGTTCTTTATGCGTATTGTCGATCGTTAATTTTAACTACCGTCGTAATATAATTAGTTAAAAGCTTTGGTTGGTTTTTTTTGAAAAGTTCCTTTTGTAATTTTTTTTTAGGCCCTTAAAGAATTTGGTTATTAAGGCTTTTTGTTTCTAGTTTATTTTCGAAATTAATTAAATAAACTTAATGCCGTAATTGGACGTAAACCTTTTTTAAGTTAGGTTCTTAAGTTATATTTTGGCCTTTGCTTTTTTGTTTATTACGCCGAAAGCTTTTCGTAATATATCTTCGAATCTTTTATAGTTATTATATACTGTTCGTACCTTTGGTAACCGTATTTCTGGTACAAGCGTAATATGTTTCCTTAAGGCTGGTTCGAATTACGTAACTGTATTTTCCTTAAGATAATTAATTATAAATTCGACCTTCGACGTAAAGGTCGTAAATTAAATAAGGAAATAGCCGAAATAAGTTCGGTATTAGGTAAGGAATAATTATAACTTAGTAAAAGTTTTATCGAACGGTTTTGGCTTAGGTAATTTTAATACCTTTGCGGGCTTTTTGGTAGGTATTAGCTGGATAAGTCGACTTTTTTCTGAAGGGTTTATAGCCGTAAGGCTTTTACTTTTCTTTTCAAGCCTTTTTTAGGTTTCCTTAAGCGAGGTAATTAGGCCGGTATTATTTTTTTCGAATTAGGTAATACGTTTATTTATTATATCTAATTGTTAAAGTACCTTTTTTTTGGTAAGGTTCGGCTTTTGTAAAACCTTTTCGTTATCCGAGGCCATAATATTTTCCCGGACTGCATAAGTAGGGTTGGTGGGTTATTTGTTGTTAAATATCGTATCGGAAATATTATTTAAAGTTTAATAATATTATTAAATAAAAGCTTATAATCTATAACGGTTAATTGGTTTAATTAATTATTAAACTTTAATCGTACGGTTTATGTTAGTAATAATATTGTAAAAATCTAAGCAATAAATTAAAGGTATTTTTACGTTTGGTAATAACAGATATTAAAGGTGATCTGGGTAATTAAGTTATATTATAAACTGGTATTATTTAGATTCTAGGAAAATAACGAGCGTATATATGTTATTTTTAGCTTAAGGTACTTAAGCGGCTTAAACCTTTAAGTTTGTTAAAACTTTTAAGCTTATCGTAGGCTTAAGGGGTTTAAAGCGCCAAGGCCTTTAAGACTTTTGAGCCAGTTACGTAACCCGAGACCCACGTCGGAGATAAGTCTTAAACTCCCCGATCGTTTGTTTTTAAGCCAAGCCCTTAGGTTATAATATTTAAGGTTACATATAGTTATATTATCTTATTATTTTTTCGATATAATTTTTGTTTCGGTTTAAAATATCTGCTTAAATATTTTTTTTACCCTTAATATGGTAAATTTTAAAGTTGAATTTGGATAAGAAACTTATTTGGTTTTTATGGTGTTTATTTAATTTTTGGATAATTATAAACCGAATAAGATTTTTATAATTTAAATGAATATTAAATAATTTTTTAGTTCCGTTAAAAAATAGTTTTTATTTCTTAAGTATTAAAATAATCGTTAATAACTTTTTGTCGTAAATAAAATATTTAAATTTTATATCGTTAAGAGCTTTAAAAAAGTACGCTATTAAATACCACTTTCCGTTACTTTTTAATTATTTTAAAACTGCTTTAAAGGTATAATTTAACGCGTTTATTTTAAGTGGTTGTTTTTTTATTATAATTTAATAATTTAAATACCGGAACGTTAACGATTTTATCCTTAATTTTTTGGAAAATATTTTTTGTTTCCTTTAAGAAATCGAATTTCTTTTTAACGTATTCCTTGGTAGTAAGTTTGGTTAAGGGGTTAATAAGTTTGCTATAATCCTTAATTAAAAATCGTACGTAACCGGTAAATCCTAAAAATTAACAGATGTTAATAATGGTAGCTTTATTTAGAATTAGTTAGTTTTTAACGGCTTTTAATTTTAAATTTTGGATTTAAATTTATTTAGGGGCAATAATAAAGCTTAAAAAATTTAGCTTTTAGGTATATTAAACGTTTTTTTTAATATTTATTAATAATTTTTTTTTAAAAAGTTTCCAGAATTTAAGCGACGTATTTTCTATATTTTTCTAAAGTGTTTGAATAAATAAAAATATCGTTTAAGTAAACGAAGATAAATTTATTTAAGAATTTCCGTAAGATAATAGTAAGTATATATTAAAAGCTAGTTAAAACGTTGCTTAATTTTTGTAGCATAATTTTATATTTATAATATTTATGGATAATTCTGAAAGCGGTTTTTTATTTTTCGCCTTTAGCCATTCGAAATAGGTAATAATTATCTGGCAGATTTAAGGTTATAAATTATTTAGTTTTATTAATATTTTTTATGGTATTTATTAGCGTTAAAGGATATTTATTTTTAATAGTAATATCGTTTAGTTGTTGATAATTATGACCTCGTCGGTATATTAGATCTCCGTTTTTGTCGATTCTGATTTTGCTATTTTTTTATTTTTGGTACCATTATAACTAAATATCCTGTAAATAATTCGGATTTTTAAACGTAGTTTTTTTAAGGTTTTGTTAAAAACTTTTCCAAAAAGCCTTAATTTTTTTAGAGTTCATATGGTAGATTTGGTGGAGCTTTAGGTGGTGTCCTTTTTTAATAGGAATTTTGTCATCTTATTAGTTATAATTAGGCAGTTTTTTTCGGGTTCTTTTTTTGAATAATTTTTTAAACTGTCGATATTTAAGTGAGATCATTATTATTAAGTTGGAAACTTTAGGTTTTTTAATTATATAACAGACTTTATAAAAAGATTTTTTAAAATTATCCCATAAAAACGTTTAATTTTTCCAATTAATCCGTAAATTGCTGGAACGAAATTATGGTATTCCTAAAATGATATCGTATCCTAAAATGTCGGCGCTGTCGAAGATAATCCGTTTTGAATATCTTTATATTTGAATTATAAACTTTTTTGTTTTTCGGAGGCTTTACTTATTATCGTAAGTAAATAAGCTTCCATTAATTGTCCGTAATTTATATAACTGCTGTTTATATTTTTAAAAAATCCGGTATTTTTCGGTTATCTTAAGAAAAATAAAGTTTTTTTCTGTTCCAGAATTAATTATAACGTTAAATATTTTGGTTCCGTAATAAATTAAAATCTCGATTTAACTCCGTACTCCTTTTTTTGCCTTATATAAGGTTTAATATATAAAGACTTTTCGGTACCTTATTTGTAAGGGCCTTTATAATTTTTTGACGGCTATACTTTGGAGGTTAAAAGATATCTTTATTCGCAAGGTTTTCTAATTGCATATTTAGTACAGTAATCGTTTATATACTTAAATTACTTTTTATTACCAAACTGGCATTTAAAAACGATTATCTTTTTCTAACTTTTTCTTAAATTTTATTTTTTGTAAATTATGGGATTAAAAAAATAAACTTCCGAAAGGGGTATTTTTATAACTAAAAGTTCGTATTTATTACATAATATTGGCGAATAATACAAATATTTTCACGCTATAACCTTTTTAATTTTATTCTGATTTAAAGTATAAGTAATAAGATTTAAGGTAATTTGGCCATCGGGGAATTTCAATATATTTATATTTATTATCCGGGTCGGTAAACGTCTCCTTATCGTATCTTAACTAAAAGTTGTTATTTTCTTTAGCGCGTAAATAAATAAGGTAGCTATAATTATAGCAAGCAATAAAATGCAAAAATCTATAATTATCTGCTGGGGGTTTTAGGTGGATTATATATTCCGGAAAAATATAATATTCGGGGGATAACTATTTATGGTTACCGAATCTTTTCGCAACTAACTATCTTGGTCGTATATTTTTCATTCCTGTATGTCGAAGTAATAAGCGCATTTTAGCGTAATAGATACCCTGGAAGTTACTCGTCCTAAATGGTATTTGTAAATTTTGGCCGTAATATTTTTATAAATAGCATAATTTTCATAATCTGGGTCGTTATTTTTAACCTTATTAATCGTAATAATAATAAATTTCTAATCGGCGGAAGTAAAGCTTACTTTTTTTTTTCCTTTTACCTTATTATTTATATCTCGTTCGGCCGCGCGGATTTTCTTCTCAAGTTAAAGGATCTTTTTTTTCTTAAAATTCTTTTTAAATAAAAAGTAACATTCGTTTCTAAAATGGCCCTTTTTGTTATAGTTAAAATATGTAACTTTGGATTTATCTTTTTTAAATTCCGTTAAAATAATACTGGATTTCTTTTAGAATTTATTTTTTATTTTCTTTTTATTATTAAACCGTTTATCGTTACTTTGTTTACCGGTCCCTTTTTTCTTAAGGTACCGATTAAAAGTACGTCGGTCGGTAATAATAATCTTATTTATATAATTTTCGAAGGGATTTATTTTAAGTACCCTAAATGTTTTATCCTTAACTTAAGGTTTCAGGCCGTTATCCCTTTTTCGACCTCCGCGCTATATTCCTCCTCGGTCTCCTCCTCCTCTTGGTCGGATTCCTTAACCTGGACCTCGATAGTTTCTTTAGGAGCAGGGGTAAGTTATTATTAAGAAAAAAACTCTCCTTAGCTCTTAGCTCTGGTAGTTGCAGGTACCATATTATTAATTAACTGAAAAACCTTTTCGATAAGGGGTAAATCGTCTAATTTAATTATTAATCCTTTACTGGCTAATAACAGGGATCGAATATATTATCTATCTGCTAAACGTCGTTTTATAATATCGTTTTTATTAAGTTCAAAAAAGCTTATATTTAATTAGGCCTTAAATCATTCGTTAACTTTTAATTAAAAAATTATCAAAATGTAACGAACTTATTATACATCCACCTAGAGATATAAGCAATATCCGATATAAAGATCTTAATTTGCAGGTAATAATAATATAATAAATGGGGTATTCGTTAAAAAAGTTTGCGGATTTTTCCTTTAATCGGAAAATAATGCCTTTAATTAAAGACTTAGATTAATAACTAAAAAGCGAAATTGAATAGGTGCTATTTATATAGGAAACCGTTCGTTATATATCCATCTGGATTTAATAAGTGTATCGTAGATTTATGGGATCTGTTGGATCTGGTCCCCAGATCCACCAGATCTACCAGATCACCATGTTTTGGCGCGGGGAAAGCGATGCTTTCCTTACCCGAAGATTAGCCGTGAGGAGCCCACACCAGGCTCCAAAGGCCGGTTTCTCTAAGACAGGAACCCCTGTTCCTGTACTGTAACAACATTATACGTTTTAATTATTTTTTATTAAGTAGTTATTTGGTGGTATTAAATTGGTAACGTAATCGATTATAGCGTCTATATACGGTTTGCGGTATGCGTTAAGTATAAAAAACTTATTTATATTTAATTATCTGACGGAAGGCCAGAAGGCGTGTATGGCAAGAATTTTCTAGTGGGTCATTAGCCCAATACAGAAGGGGCTAGCGCTGAAGGCCCACTGAAGCTCCACTGAAGCTCCATTGAAGCTCCACTAAGTTGCGCTACTTCACAGAAACGCGGTTGCGAAGGTGCTTTAAGTGTTGCCGTCAACGATATTGCTATCTTTTTTTTTCCGCTCAACACCCCGTTTTCTATCAATTTTCAATGCGAAATTAGGGCAAAATGGAACAGAAACGGAAAGCTGCAGACGCTGAAATAGAATTACAAACTCCTGCGGTATAGCTAAGGCCCGATTCGTATAAAAAAGACCTTACAGATCCAGCTACCTTCCGCCTTAACGCGCTCCCTAAACCGTTAGTTAGGACTTATTTTAAGCCATTAATTATCGATGAACGTAAGGCTGAAGTAAGGCCGTTGCCACCTACTGCGTTAAAGTTGTTTCTTATCTTCGTACCACGTTAGCTAGTTAAGAAATAAATGCAATGGACTAATAGCTTCAAGCCCGAATGGAACAAGGAAAAGCCAAAGGCCCGGGGTCATTTGTAGTACGATACGTATGTTAAAAAACTATATCTGTTTTTCTTTACCCTAATCTATATATATAATCATAAGGAAAGGTCGGTTAACGCGTATTGGATAGGTTCGGACTTTTCCCCGTATCACCCGATTATTGGCTTCTTTTCTCGCAATCGATGGCAAGCTATCTATCGAAGGTTTCGGGTCTGGGATTACGAACGTTAACCTAGGTCACCTTTCGAACGTTATAATAAATGGGCTAAATAAATACAATTAAAAACCTTTAAGCTTTGTATTCCAGGGTCGAATATCGCCGTAAATAAATGTATCGTAAGATACAACGGGAAGTCGCTTTACAATACCACGATTCCGAATAAAGCCGAAAGTACGGGCTTCAAGGCCTAGGTCGCGGCTTATTACGGGCTATTTCTGGTATGGACAGGCCATTATCCAGGCAAAGGCAGAGGTCTTATTAGCGTCCTACGGGCGAAGGGAAGGAAAATCGACAGGAAAGGTAATAATCTATTAAATCTAACTCAGCATATAATTACTTTCCTTATAGATAAATTCAAAAATATTTATAACTTCCCGTATTATATATTCTTTGATAACCTTTTTTCTTTACTACAGCTACTTTTACAGTTACGCAAAAAGGGTTTGGCAGCAACAGGTACCGCCCAAAAGAAAAGCGGAATAACGAAGCAGCTCGTTAACCTGAAAAAAGCTAAAAGCGTTACTTTACCTTATAATTAAGCGATAACATTCCCAACGCCTAATAATAAGGTAAATCAAATCGCTTAGGCTAATAACACGATTATTTTATTCCTTAGCACTAGGTGGACGGCGAAGGAACGGATCCCATCAATTCGAAAAAAGCCAAAGGTAGGGAGTAAGTATAAGATTTCTGCCCGCAATTTCTTTAGAAATCAGGCCAAAAAAAAACGGTCATAATACCTCGAATTACTCATAAATATAACCTTAATATAAACGGCGTTGATCTCGGTAATTAACGGAGGTCGAAATTCAAATAGGATCACAACCTTCGGCGCAACGCAACGCAGGCTTTTATATACAACTTCTTACTGTATATCATCGTTAATAACTGCTTTCTTTTAAAAAGATGGAATAATTTACCTAGGAAATTATCAGGGATATCTTACGGAAACTCTGCGCCTTTCCGCAGAGCACTTGTTGATAAGGGCATTCGACACTTCGGATCACTTTTTAACGGTCGGCAGAAAGCTTTAAAAAACTCCTCTCGTACGGGCAATATGGGAATCCGTTTTAATATGTACCATAAAGTCTTAAGGAAGTCCGTTTCAAAGTATCAGGCTTATCTTAGATACTCTTATCGTAGTACGCGGCAAGTAGAGCTTCAGGTTGCAGGTGATGGTGCTGTAAATCGGCAGCTAGCCCGATGGACAACGTTTCGTTGCGCCGAATGCGATGTTGCGATTTGTAACAATGACCGGTGTTGGTACTTGTATCATAGTGCAAAATAGGTATGGCTGAAGGTAGCGTTTCCTGCGGAAGCTAATTGGGTCAATGTGGGCGAATAAAAAAAGAGTGCAACCCACCTTTAGAAAATTGTTGCGACTAACGCCCTCTGGCCTTCCGTCAGATAGTAAATTTTATAAAAAAACCGTCGGTCGTTATTATACCGTTAGGTAACTTTTTTTTTAACGTATGTTATTATTCTGGGCTGGTTTTTTTTTTTTGTTTAATTATTTACCGGTATATATAAATTAAATCCCGGATGGTTTTACGTTTTCGTATCGTTTTTTGCTTAAAGTTTTTAAATTTGGATTATATTTACGCCTTAAACTTAATAAAGTTTTAATAAGGTAATATATAACGTTAAAATATTACGTATGTTATATTAAATTACGCGTAAATTACGTGATTTTGGGGATATGTTATTATCTGTACGGTATTTATTATGTTTTTTACCTTATTCATTTTTAAGCGTTATACGAAATGGTTAAAGTTAATATTTAAAACCTTAATTTTTACGGCCGGATATAGGCATAAATTATTTTTCTGATTAACGCTTATTATCGTTATATTTCGTATTTTAAGGCGAAATAAGTTATTTTTTAATATTAATATAATAAATATTTCGTCGTCGTTTTTTTAATCTGTTATTCCGAATACCGTAATAAATTTTAATTTTAAATTATCCGTTTTTAAAGACGTATAAATAAGCCCGGACTTTATAAAAGCCGCTTTATTTCGGGTTTTATTCCTGCCATTAATTATTTAGCTTAATTATAACTTATTAAACCTTTTTGTTAAAGGTTCAAATAACTTCCCGTTTTCCGAAACCGGTTCCTGTTCCGATTAAGCATTTTTTTCTTTATACCTTTTAACTCCCGCCTTCCGGACGTTTTTAAGTTTATTTTTTATAAGCCGTATTAATTATTCGTTAACCCGTTTAAAAATAATTATATAGCTTTCGTATTCCGCTGGAAAAAGGCCCTAATAATTCGCGTATTTAAAAAGCTGGGTATATTTGCCTTTCGGGTTTTAATAATTTATTTTTATAGTTATTATACCGGATTATCCGTTAATACCGTTTTTTAAAATAATACCTTTAATATTTTAATTTATGTAACTTAATTATCGGCTTTTTTATTATTAACTTAAATTAATTACTAATATTAAAAAATTTAAAAGATTTAACCGGAATTAAAAAAGATATTATTTATATTTTATAGCCAGTAATAAGGTCGGGTTTATATTTTAACGGCTTATAATTTACGGGCCGTTATTTAATTTATACGTAAACCTTATTATATATAACGTTTTATATATTAATAACGCGTCCCGGGTTAATATACGCCGGGAAGGTATATAATATATTCGGTGCCGTATAAATATATCATTATTCCGGGATTTGGATATTGTCGGCATTCGTAATTTTATTTAGGCGTTATTTCGTTTCGGGTTTAAAAAAGTTGTTCCGGATTTATTTAATAATTAATTTAATAAATTAACTTATATTTATAATTAAATTATTTAAAATATTTGGTAATTATAACCTTAAATTTTCGAATTTTTTATAAATAATAATTGTTAATATAAAAAATTATTTTTTATAAACCTGCCGTTTTTTGCTTATAAAGAAACGAACCAGCGATTACGAGATTTTGGCCTTGGTATTTTTGATTTTAACTGGTAACAGAGTTGTTAAGAGTGCCAAAAGTTAGGAAAAAGAGTGTAATGTACGTTTAAATATTAACAGCTCCAAGCGTACGGATGATTATTAAAAGGAAAGGTGCTGCGGAAAGTGCGGAGATAGGAAGGATGACTACGAGCCGGGAATATGCGAACGTCCCGATAAATGCGCGAACTGCCACGGCCCGTTCCCAGCAGGACATACAAACTGCCCGGCGATGCCGAAGCGGGTTAAGGGTAACCTAATTCGTCTAACCAAAAAGGAATTGCAGGCTGTCCGAAGACACGGAAGCCGTAGGTATAACGCAGTAAACAAGCCGGCAGGGGATAATCCAACTGCCTCGACAGATTAGCCACAGGGATAGTCAGAAGCAGACAGGACTACGGCCGACGTAATCATGGAGCTCGGCACACTAGAGCCTAAGAACCGCCCGAACAAGAGGTCCAACGCAGAAATGACCACCGACACAGTCAGAAGGGCTAGCAGGAACGCCGGACTAAGGACGAATCTAAGCGACGCCGCCTGAGCAGCGTTAATTAACAACCCATTACTTACCGCTAAATAACTGAACGAAATTAAGGAAAGGGAGGCCGCCGCATGCGCAACAGCGGCAGGAATAAACGGAGGACGCCTAACGACTTTAAGATCGCTTGGGTTAACGTAAAAAAATCGATAGTACCGTATTTAACATTATTAAAATAATATTATAAAAAGCAGATAAACGTAATATAAATATAAAAACCCTAATGGGCAGTACCAAACCTAATACAAAATTATCCAAGGTAAAAAGTTTTCGTTTTAATAAATAGGTAAAATTCAAAAAAAAAGAAATCGAAAAAGATTCGAAAAAAAAACCCGAACGGCCGCGGGTTTTAACGTACGTAAAAAAATTAGTTTCCCTTAAAACGTAATAACGGCGCCTTATATTTAACGTATACCGACAACCAGACCTTAACGATGCTAAATTATACGATCCATTTAAATCTGCTACCAATATTCCTTATCAAAGGCAACTTTAATACTAAATACGATAACTTTAAATTAAAAATTACGACGGACGGTAACGGCAAAAAACATACGATTTAGGTTATACGAAACGGCATAAACTTTATAAGCCAACTAAAAATTCTAACGTAACATTACGGGCATATATTAAATCTTACGTTTTCGAATATTCCGTTTACGAATACAGTAATTAAAAAGGATTTAGTAACGGGATCAAATTATGCAACTTAAGTTACGACGATCCCGGAAAGGGAAATGGTACCGATCGAACAGCATTAAGTTAGAGTATTTGCAAATAATATATTCCAATTTATCGGATTAATAGAAATAAAAATAACCTCCTTACCTTTAATAAACGCGATCCAAACCCCGGAAAAACTAGATTTATATATAACAAACTTCGCAGAAATTTTTGAATCCGTTATTAAGACAGTTAACAAACCTGATAAAGGTAAAAGACGTTTTGCGGAATGGTGGACGAACGAATACGAAACGGCCTATAACGAATGGAAAGACTTTAAAAGCCTGAACAGCATACCGGAGCATTCCCTAGAGTACCGGGCCTTCAGAACTGTGGTGCGGGCGGCGAAATGTCAATATTGGAGGGATCGGATCGACAATATCAAGAACGACGGCGACCTTTATAAGATTGTCGGCTGGCATAAGCTGGGAACTAGCTTCCGTTCCCTTCCCCTGGAGGTAGACGGCCGCAAAATAGAGGGTGTCAAAAAAAAGGCAGAGGCGTTCCGTAAGCACGTATTCGAGCGCTTCGGTAACGACGACGATCTAGAATACGATCCGCTGGAAGGCTGGAATCCGCGTAAGGCGACCTTACCATAGGACACTACGGTAACGATGGAGGAGATCGAACAACATACGATTGGGGTTGCCAGCACCTTACTAGGGACCGATAGGATAACTGTTCGGTTGCTCCAGTGGAGCTGGCACGCGATTAAACATAAAATCTATGGTATATTCAGCAAGTGCCTGCAACTGCGCTTTTTCCCGAGGACCTGACGGCGCGCGGAAATGTCCATAATCCCAAAAGTGGGAAAAAAGGATAGGAGCTCGCCAAGGTCGTAGAAACCGATCGCACTGATATCCTGTTTGTCAAAAGGGTTCGAGAGGCTTTTCGCCAAAAGGCTGGCATGGATAGCGCTCACACATAAGCTGTTTAGCCCCCAACACGGCGGAGCCCTGCCAAAGAGGTCTACGATGGACCTGGTTACCTCGTTTGTCCACGACGTGGAACAGGAGCTGGCGGACGGCAGACAGGTAACGATGGTTACAGCTGATGTACAAAAGGCTTTCGACGCCCTATTACCGAAACGCCTATTGGAGAAAATACAAAGATACGGCTTCTCAATCGAAATACTTCAAATCGTAAAGCATTTCTTAGCCGAAAGGGAGGTTAAGGTAAGGCTCGAAAGAACTACTACGGGGTTTAGCAGGGTACGTTGCGGCACGCCGCAGGGCTCGCCGCTTTCGCCGGTGCTATATATGCTTTACCTCGCAGACTTGCTCCTACAAGATAAGCAGCTGCGTTTCGGGTACGCGGATAATCTTTGCCTTTACCGCTCGTCAAAGTCGCTGGATAATAACGTAAGGATGCTCGCGGACGATATAAAGGCCATTTTCAAATGGGGCGACAAGAACAAAATCGTATTCGCACCGGAAAAGCTCGAAATAATACATATCACGCGGAAAAAGGGGAGCTACGCGCCTCCGTACGTAATAAACGAACATACAATCATCGTCCCGATTACGACGGCACCTAAAGACAAAATACAACCAGCTTTACGGTGCCTAAAAGTCTGGATAAACCGGAGGCTTACCTTTAAAAGGCACGTGGACGAACGGGTCGGCAAAACCCTGGCGGCCGCGCGACATATTCGCAACTTAACTAAATGTAAAGACGGGCCCCCAGCAGCAGCTCTACGGAAGGCAGTTATTACTTATGTTATCCCGTCTACCCTATACGGGGCAGAAGCATAATACGTAGGATAAACGAAACCTCTAACAAGATATACCGCATTCGGCCCTTATGCGGTAAGGGCTAAAATAAAAGCTTATTTGGATAAGATCGATAGAACCCTAATACTTGTCGCAAAAGGTATTTTGCCCGTATGGAAAATTACGTTTTATATTACCTTATTTAAGGATGCAGGCTTTCCATTAGCTTACGTAACGTTAAAACAAACTAAGATAAGGATAATAATAAGGTTTCAGATAGTAAACTCAAGGAATCTGATAGTACGGAAAATTAAACCTGTAACTTACTACCGGAAAAGGTAACGTTCGGAAAAAAACGGCCGCCTAATTACGAAACTTTAAAAATTAAAAATTATGCTTTCCCAAATTTTTAAACCGGTACTTACTTTACCGTATTACTTATAAAGCAACTGGACGGACCTAATAAACGAAATACTTAAAAAAGAAATAACCGATAACTTTAAAACCTGGCAAAATACGTTTTTTACGAACGACGTAATGGTATATACCGACGGATTAAAATATTAAAACGGAAGATAACGGTTAGTAAGCTATAAGTATGTTATATATTAAGGCGGCAATTTAATTAACGAAAATAAGAATAAAATAAACGATTATTTATACGTCTTTAATGCAAAAATAATTAACGCGTTAATAGGTACGTAAAAAACGGCGGGTACATCCGCGCTTAATATATAACGTATCTAGATATACGTCGACAGCACCTCGATAATCTAGTATTTTAAAGGTAACGCCTTTAGCTTTTCGTAATGGACATTTTTAAGCTTCCAGAAGCTAATGCGTACTTATAACATCGGGATTAAATGGTACCCAGGCCATATAAATATCGAAGGTAACGATAAAACAGATAATTTCGCAAACCAAGGTACGAAACTGCACGAAATAAACGATAATCAGGCCGGCGAACTTACGATAACGGGCATACGCTCGATAACCCGGAGGACAATCCGGAACGCAATTAGCCACTGGTGGCGAAAAAAAAACAGATAAATTATCTAGCCGGTATAAAAGCTGGAGCCTAACCTACGAGATAAAGGAACCTAGGGAATTTATCCTGCCGAAAGCGTTATTATACCACCTTCTCGCGATCAGAACGGGACACGGCGACTTTACCTGGTATCACAAACGCTTCAGGCACGAAAATGCGAAGCTCGAATGCAGCTACGGAAGGGCGAAAACCCCTAAACATATCGTATACTACGAGCGGCCGCTCGGCACGTTTACAAAGTGGCCCAAAAGGCCATATACCCCTCCGCAGACGCGGAAAGAAAGAATGGGGTATCTGCGGGAGCTGATAGCAAACCCAGAAAACTTCCATAGATACCTGGAGGTAACAGCCTTTTACGCGAACGTCTGCACAAGATAGGATAGCCTGTTGAAGTGTGGAAAATTTCTTTTCTTTCTTTTAATTTTTATTTATGGCGCGATGGAGCGCGGAATACAATCGCGTTACACGCAAAAGCTCAAAGGGCTAAACATTCCCTATTTTCTTATCACCTCAACCCACATGGCTAAGGACGTAATCTGCCGATACCAAACTCAACTGGCGGAGGGAGGACACGGCGCGGAAGACCCAACTGGGGACTGCTTCTTTTAGTCCTGCTAGTTATGGAGGTACAATTTGTATGTAAAACCATAGCCTAGCACGCCCACATGCCCTCTGGGAGGCTAGCGACCGCCTTGCGGCGCCCGGCGTTAAATACTACTACTACTACTACTACTACTACTACTACTACAAGGGGAAAAGGCTGACTATCCCCATTTCGGTTTAGCCTATTCTTACGATGGTACCTTTCGGACCAATCAATGTCAGTCATCAAATTACCGTATCATATCCTGTCAGCTAGCAGGGGGTGCGCTGGCACCACATGTACGGAAAGATTCCCTCTGATCGGAACATATATGTTCCGTGGCTAGACTACTTCAAAGATCAGTACGCGTTGCGAGAGCGCACGCAACTAGCCATCTAATACGACAGAACTGATGTCCCCTATATCTGACAATTAAGAGTCTCAGACATGCTCCACTAAGTGGAGTTCTACCGTCGCAGCTAAAATGGCCTGCAAGCCTGCGCCAGACCACCTACCCAAAGGCATCAAGTTCGATACAAGAGAGGAGAATTGGCCATAGTTGAAATGCGCTAAATGCAGCCATGTATAAATGGTACTATGAGAGGAATACCAGTTACTACCTGATCGCTAGCAACTGAGGGGGTGTGTCAGCTAAGTAGCAAGATAAGATCTTGCACTTAACAATTAGTCTTTTGGCGCAGTGGCTAGCTGACATATCCCCCAAGATATCAAGTATAACGAGCATTATAGGAAGTCGCCTAGGTTAAGTATATCTATTAACGAGTTCAATAATACCATGGTAGCTAGTAATCACCTAAAACATATTATAGGGCTTTAAAAGGGCGAAAAATTCTTTTAGCCGCTTACCTTCCCATATCGAAAGTCAAGCGGTGGATAGAGCTTTATCGAACCACAACGGTTAGACTAGTGTCTTGTTAATCCTAATAAGTACGTTCTAAGATGATAGATAGGCCTTCCAGTCGGTAGTAACGACTTTGTCGTTCTTTAGCCGAATTTGCCTAACTTCTTAAAAGCATCCCTATGTGTTAGATGTAATTATTTTTAAAAGCTTGAGAATTATGATTACGACTACGTTATCAAGCCTTAAGCCATAATATTTTGGCCGTTTAAACCTGGCTTACAGCGCTTACGATTTTTCATTTTAACCCTGTAGGGCGCTGTGGTCGGATATGCCGATATTTTAAAACGGAACAACAAGCTTTTGCAAATGATGGATAAATATAGCCTGCTTTCATAACATTAGGGGATCCGCCCTTTACGCCTTACGGGCGCCAATCTCTGGCATATAATTTAAGCAAAGATGTTAAATATTACGAAATAATCGATTTGGGCCCGTTCCTAAGGGTTTACCGCGAGCGCTGCCCTGCCATCCTTCTTTACATAAGGCATACTTATTAACTTAGGGTTACTTCTCCGAAACGCCTTATTATTAAAAATTGCGAGCCGCAATTTAAAAAACCGGAGCAACGAGCGAATCCAGCATATATTTAACTCTAAAAATTGGCGCCAACCTGGGGTAAAGCCCCGCAGCATGGTAACAATCCAATCGTATTAAAGCTTAGGCGTGGGCGGCATATAAACCGGCCGAAAATCGGGCTTTAAGGTTAATCCTTAAGGCACCGCTTAAAACACTAACTTTCTTTCTAAATAAGAGACGTCTAACCCTTATCCTTATTAGCCCGTTTTCTATCGAATTAAGCCTTCAGAAGGAGACATAATCTCTTACGCCTTACAACTAATCTGATACGTCTCGAACCATCCCTTAAATAACGAGAAACTGGAGTCGAAAATATGGCATAATAAGCTTTTTGGGCCTCGTATATCCTAAATCTCATACGCTTTAAAGTTTGTACCGTTTAAACGTTTAATAAATCTATATTTTTCGAAAAAGATTAAGGGTAATTTTATTCGAACATTTTACTTTAACTTTTTATTTATATATTTAAATTTTTTTCGGAACGAAGACTTAAAAGAAGTTAAAAGAATTAAAAGTATAAAAGAAGTAAGAAATTTAAGAAACTGAAATAAAGATAGGAGTTTGAAAATACAGGTAAATAAAACCGGGAAAAATGAGATATGATAAATACCGGCGTAAGATTCAAGGAAATACGGGCAAATGGGCGGGTAAGCCAGGTGAAATAAACCGGGCCGTATTAATAAGTAAAGGAATTCCGGTAATATAAAAGCGGCAACTAAAAAATAAGAACTGGGGTAAAGTTAATGAAATATTAAGTAATTAGGACGAAGTTAAGGAAAATTAAGTAAGGCTTTAACTTAAATGAGGTTCTAATAATAAACTTTTATTTACGTTAGATAGTTTTATAATAGGTTTATTAGTAATTACATTTTTTAAAATTTAAAAACTTTTTTAGCTTTTTAAAAAAGTTCAAACTTTTGTTTTACGTATTATGTGGTAGTAAGTTTCGTTAATAATTTAACTGTATCTCCGTATTTTTTAACTAAGCCGCGTACGTATTTTATAAATTGTCAAATTTGCCGGATATCTATAACGATTGTTTTATCTGGAATAAGCCAGTTTTTAATTGGTTTTATCTTAAATCGTTAAATTTAAATTTTGCCGGCGGTAAAACTGTATTCTAGAAAGTTTACCTTTGGCGTATGCTATATATTTTTGGCTGGGTTAATTCGGATATTTGCTTCGTCCAATATCTTAAATACTTAAGTAACGGGCTTTTTATGCTTTTTTAAAGTCTCGAAGTAAATAAAAATATTGTTAAGGTAAACGAATATAAACTTATTTAGAAATTTTCTAAAAGTAGTTATAATTAGGCGCTGGAAACTGGCGGGGGCATTAATAAGTTCTATAGGTATTACTTTATATTCGTAAAATTTATATATTGTTTTAAATACCGTTTTCCAATTTCTTTTTAGCTATTTTAATACGGTAGTACCTGTCTTAAAGATTAAATACAATAAACTATTTAACTCTGTTAACGTTCTTTTTTTAACGTATTTATAAAGGTTAAAGGATATCCGTTTTTAATTGTAATATCGTTTAATTATCTGTAATCGATTACTTTTTTTGAAAATTAAGTTTTCGTTTTCGTTGAGTTTTTGCTGTCTATTTTTGGTTTTTAGTATCATAAAAACGGGATATTTAACGAAATAATTAAAGAATTAGATATACCCTTTTTTTCAATTTAAATGAAATACTTTTCCATAATGCTTTTAACTTATTTAGGTTTATATAATAAATCTTATAGAATTTGGGATAATACCCTTTTTAATAGGTATTTTATAATCCCATTAACTATATGGCGGTAACTTATAATCTCTCTTATCCTTGAACAATTTTTTAAACCCTTGGTACATAAGTGGTCTCGTAGAGGTTTAATTTAAAATTTGTATTTCTTTAATAACATAGTAAATATCTTAATCTTTTTTTTAGTAATTCGTTTTCCCAGGAAAGTGTTTAACTTTTCCAGTTAATATGTAGATTGCTGAACCTGAGCTATAGCATTCCCAAAATAACGTCGTGCTTAGAGATGTCGGCGATGTCCAGCGAAATTCGTTCTTGGTATCCTTAAATCCAAATAGATAAATTTTCAGTTTCTTTAAAAATTCGTCCATTTTCGTACGTAAATAGGTTTCCATTGATTATACGTAACTTATAAAACTTTAACTTATATTTCTAGAGAACTTGATGTTTTTCCGTTATTACCAAAAAAAAAAATTTCCCTTTTATTCTTAAATCGATTATAATTTTAAATATTTTATCTTCGTATTAAAAAGAAATCTTAATTTAACTGCGCATTTTTTTAATTACTTCGTATAAAATCTTGTAAATTAAGGCTTTTCGATACTTTAATTTCGAAGGCCTTTAAAATCTTTTAATTTTTAATGCCGTCCGGTTTAAGCAGATCTCGATTGGCGAGCTTTTTCAATTACGTGTTTAATATATTAATTACTTTTGTATCCAAATTATATCTTTTTGCCGTATTTATATTCGTGGGTAATTATTTTCTTTTGGTTTGCTTTTTAGTTTTGTATCTTATAGGTTATAGCTTTAACGGTATGGATTTTCATAAAAGGTGTTTTTATATTTAAGAGCTTATATTAAACGCAAAATATCGGAAAATTATATAAACATCCTTGTTATATAGCCTTTTAACTTCGTTTTAACTTAAGATATAGATAACAAGATCTAGGGTATTTTTGTTATCGGAAAGCCTTTATATATCGGTATTTGCTATCTAGTTCAGTAGGCGTTCTTTTGTTTTATTTAGGCCAAAAGTTATTGTTTTTTTTAGCTTTAAGGTGAACGAGATAATTTTCGAGATAGCAAGTAATGAAATGTAGCAGGTTGTGAGAATTCGTCGATAGTTTCGGGTGTATGGTGTATTCTAAGAGTTCGTAAAGTTCCCGGGATAATTATCCGTAATTGCTAAAGTCTGGTCGAAACTAGCTATTTGCTTTATACATCTTGCATTTTTATACGTTAAGATAATAAAGGTATTTTAGTTTTATAGTTATTTTAAAACTGAATTATCCGGGATAATATTTATAGGCTTTAACTTTAAAATCCTAGCAAATAGGATAATTTTCGTACTTTAGGATATCGTTTTAAATTTGAGTAGTTATAGTAATAGTAAATTCTGGCTGGAGAGAAATTGAGCTAACTTCCTTCTTTTCTTTTACCTTATTGTTTATTTCTTATTTAGCCGTTTTAGCTTTTTTCTAGGGTTAAGAAATCCTTTCCTTTTTAAAGTTCCTTTTGGCGGAAAAGCGATATTTGCTTTTGAAATATCCCTTTTTGCCATAGTTAAGACATTTTACGTTAAATTTATCTTTTTCAGGCTTTTTTGAATCGGTATTTGTTTTCTTTTAAAGTATGCATTTTTTTTTTCGGTTGTTAAAACCTTTATCGTCGCTTCGTTTACCGGCTCCTTTTTCCTTAAAATACCGGTTGAAAGTACGTCGGTCGGTAATAATAACCTTGTTAATATATTTTGCAGAAGATTTTAACTTAGGTTCTATATATAATTTATTCTTAATTTGAAGCTTTAGGTTGTTGTAATAGAAATAGAATAACGCGTTTTTTGGCAAGTTGGAAATTGCGGTTAAACGGTTGAATTTAATCGTATATTCCATTACTAACTTAACCTGGCGGAGAAAGTACAGTTATTTAATTATATGTTATTCTTTATTTAAATGTCCGAATAAAATCCGTATCCGTTTTTTATAATGTTTATAATCGTTTAAAATATAATTAATAACGTTCGAAAATTCTTCAAAATAATTCCTTAAATAATTTTTTATAATTAGTTTAAATTATAAAAGAACCTTTCCGATAAATAGCTACGAAATAACTATTATTTCTTATCAATTTTCCGTTAAATAGTTGTCGTAAAATTTAAAGTAAAATTTAGCTTAAAATGAAAATCCCTTTATGTCCGTAAATCCATCGTAAAGTTTTAAAAGAGTTAATTTATAACCTTTAATATCTAACATCTTATAATAAGCTGGAAATAAGATAATTCTTTTTCGAATTTAATTTAGACCGAATAAAAAAAGTACGGAAGTTTGTGCTTAACTTTTTCCTTTAGTAAATCCGAATACAGGGGGTATTAGTATCTTTCCTTATTAAACGAGTTTGGTATTTTTCTTTTTTAGTGTTCGAACCTCCGCGGTTAAGGCATTTAGCTTTTTTTTAGCCGTCGGTTCTTTTTTTTAGTTCCTTACCTTATATTCTCCTTTTTCGACTTTTTCGACCTTTTCCTTTTTTAACTTCTTTCTCTGAACTTTAATTATATTTCGAAAAGCCGGGGAAGGTTATTGTTATAGCTGGAAAAAAGTTTTTTTTTTAAAATCGGGTGGTAAAAAGTGCTATATTATCAATTAATTTAAAAGTTTTTTTAATAAAAAAAACAAGTTTTTTAATTTAGTTATTAATCCTTTATTAGCTAGTAACGGGAATTGGGTATATTATCTATTTTCTAAACTTTTTTTGTAATGTTATTTTCATTACGTTTAAAAACGCTTATTTTTAATTAGGCCTTAAATTATTTGTCGCTTATTAATTAAAAAGCTATCAAAATATAACGACCTTATTATATATTTACTTAAAGATATAAGCAGTATCCGAAAAAAGGTTTTAATATGTAGGTAACAATAAGGCGAAAATAATTTATTAAAAGTTTATTTATTAAAAAGATTTAAAAACCTTTCTTACAGTAAAAAACGGCTGTTTTTAGCTGTAAACTTAAATTAATAGTGTGACGGCTGACTGGCTTAACCAACGATTAAACCCTAGTCGTACGGTTTATGTTAGCAGTAATACTGTGGGAATCTGAACAATAGACTAAAGGTATAATTACGTTTGGTAATAGCAGATGTTAAAGGTAATCTGGGTAATTAAGTTATATTATAAGCTGGTACTATTTAGATTATAAGAAAGTAACAAACGTATATATGTTATTTTTGGCTCGACGTATTCGACCGGCTCGATAACCTTTTACCTATCGAGCTGTCCCGAGTTTATTAAACGTTTATACCAATTTGACCGGTTCGATACTTATTGACCAATCGCTGCAACCGAGCCTATCGAGTAGGTTACGTAACTAGAGATTTACCTGATTCTTTTCTTTTTAACCTCCGATCGTGCCTGGCTCCGCTAAATCTGTCGGGCCATAATACGATCTTCCTCTTCCAAAATCTTTACTTTTAAAGATTAATTATTTATTACGTTATTTAGTAAATAGACTTTTTCTTTTTTATTAACATTTTTTCTGTTAATATTATATTTAGCCATATTAAAAAACAAAATTTCGTTAACGTTAAAACGTTTTGCTTTTTTCGAAACGAATTAACCGTTTTTGTCTTATTATATCGAATAATATTTTTTTGTTTTCGTTATAAGGTTAAACGTAAGGTTTATAAGGCCTACCTTAATTCCGGAAAGTATGCTTATTATATTAAACATATTAGTTTTTATAACTTTTTTGGCCCTTCCGAAATTAAATACCACAAATTATTAGATAAAAAAAACCGTTTGGAATCCGTTAAACGTTTAGTTAAAAAAATTACTCCGAACTTAATAGCAGTTTACGGAACTTTTCGGGCGTTTCGTCCGGTTGCGTAATTAAAAAAAACTTCTGCGCCGTCGTAATATCGAAATGTTTTATCGTGGGATCCAGGGTACGGAAGTAATGAAAAAAATGGAACGTCTGGAAAAGGAACAGCGCAGGTTAAAGGCCGAAATGGCTTCGTTTTTTCGTACCGCGAATGCGGTTAATTAGTCCGATCTGGATAACGTGGACTGGAATTTTCTTAACCCCGGTACCTCCGGTACTGTTAATAAAAATTCTTTAGTAGGCGTTAGGTTTCCGTAAAGTTTTTTATAAGTTCTTATGTATTTTTTAACTTTGGGTAATTTTTCCATTTAACCAAATATTATTTTTTGCCGTTTTTCCTTCTGGTATTAAGTATTTCCTTAACCTTTTATACTGGTACGTTTTCTATTACCTCCTTCTTCCGTCCCGTATGGACTTAAATTATGTCCGCTGTTAACTTTAGCAGGGAAATATGGAAAACGGGGTAAAGCTTAATTTTGGGAGGTAATTTTAGCTGGTAGTTATTTTTTGAAATTTTCTTTACGACTTTATACGGTCCGATATATTTAAAGTCGAATTTTTTATTAGATTGTTTCGTCTGGATGTTTTTGGTAGCTAAATAAACCTTTCCCCCTTTTAAAAGGTTAGTCCCTTTAATTTTTTCTGGTTACAGTACTTTTGTATTTAAGTACGTACAAACTTAAGTTCTGTTTTTATTTCTGTATATAGCTATCTAAATTATCCCGAAATAAGGATTACTTTAACGTTAATTAATTCTTCTTTTTATAAATCTCGGTAAATTTCTAGCATAAAACCAAAGTTAGCGTTAGTTAATACCGTTTTGATACTTTTATAGTAATTTGTATTATAGGCTAATTAAATTATTAATAACTTTTCGACTTAATTATTTTCTTCATAATTAATATAAGACCGTAAGTAGGTTTTAAGTATTTAGTTATTTTTTCTGTTTGGCCGTCCGTTTATGGTTTAAAAGCGCTTAAAAGTTTATGGTTTAGGCCTAATTGTACCATAAGGCTTTACCAAAATTTTGAAGTAAATATAATACCTTTATCGGATATTATTTCTATCGGAAGTCCGTATATATTAACAAGATATCTAAAAAAAACGTACGTTAATTATTCTGCGTTTATATTTTCGTTAAATAATAGAAACTAAGAAAATTTTATAAATCGATTTACGATTACAAAAATACTATCGTAATATATGCCCGTTATTAAATTTTGTAATAATGGTAATTTAGTAATAAAATCGAAAATAATTAAATCCTATAATCGCTTTACGATTAATAATAGTTATAGTTTTCCGTATGATTTATGGTATCGTATTTTAGTTTTGCTATATAGGTCGTATTTTGGTAAAACCTTTTTTATTATTAACTTTATTTTAGGAAAGTAATATATACGCTATAACCGTTTTAAAGTTTTGTAGATTCCAGGGAATCCGTATAACTGGTATTTATATATTTCGCGTATTAGTTTTTCTCAATATTCTTTTAATACTTGGGTTTTATCGGTTTTTTTTTCTGGTAGCTGGTCGTTATATTATTAAATCTTTTCGTATAAATCAAGTATTATTTTTTTTAATTATTGCGATTTACCGTAATTTTATATATCCTTTTTTTATTAAGTCGAACATTTAGTATAAAACCTTAAGGATTTTCTTTTTTAAGTCCGGTCGTTTACTAAAAACGTTTGCTTTATTATTTTCAGACCCTTTTTTATAAATAATAATAAAATTAAACTCCGAAAGGTATTTTACGTAACGGAGTTATTATCTTATTAATTTTCGGGTAGTAATAAATCGGGTAAGGTTTTTATGGTTTGTATACATTTTTACCTAATATAAGTTCCCCTTAAGGTAATATCTAAATTCCTTAAAAGTATTAATAATAATTAAAATTTTTTATCTGGAATAACGTAATTTAATTTAACTTCCTTTAATTTATAAGAATAAAATGCGATAAGGTATAAGTCACCTTAATTATTTCTGTATCCCATTATTATACCTAATGTAAAATGCGAAATATCGGTTTCTAGCTTTACGGGGCGATTTAGGTCGTATATAATCAGTACTGGCTCGCTGGTAATCGTATCTTTAATCCTTTAAAAAGCTTTTTTTATTTCGGTTATCCATTAAAACTTAATTTCTTTTTTAATCAAATGAAATAAGGGTATCGCGATTTTGTTAAAATTACGAATAAACTTCCGATAATAATTAACGAACCTAAAGAAAGCTTGGATTTCGGTAATTATAATAGGTACTTTCCATTTTTATACTACTATTACTTTTTTGGGATTTATCTTGATATATCCCGGAATAATAACGTATCCTAGCTACGGTACTTTTTATTTATAAAACTTGCTTTTTTCGGCGTTAATTAAAAAATTAACGTCTTATAAAACTTAAAAAACCTTATAAACGTATTTTTTATGTTTTTTTTTTCGAATTTAAATAAATAAAAATGTTATTAAGGTACCAAATAATAAAAATATTAAGGTATTTACGTAATACGTAATTAATTATCTTTTGGAACGTTACGGATACGTTAATAAACCTAAACGGTATTACCAGATATTCGTATAACCCGTATTTGGTCCTAAAAGTTATTTTTACTCGTTTTCTGGTTTAATACGAATTAAATTATATCCGTTTCGTAAGTTTAAAGTAATAAACCATCTAGTTCCATAAAAGCAATCTTTTATTTCGGTAATTAAGGATAAAAATGTACGATCTTTAACCGTAACTTCCTATCTTTTTTGATACGAAAAATATAAAGTATCCCGCTGATAACTTGGAACGTTTAATATATCCCTTTCGTAACTTATTTTCGCGATACTTTCGTAATACGTATAATTTTTATTAATTAAATTTATATATAGGGTAAAAGGTAATCGTCTTATTATCTTTTAAGACTATTTCGTAATTTTATTCGTTATATTTTAGTAATTTTATTTCGACTTATTCTTTAAAAAGTCGTTCGTATTTATAATATTATAGTAATATTTTAATTATTCCTTCTAACTTTTGGGGCTGGTATTATAAATCGTCGTTTATTTCGTAATACCGTATTTTAATTATGGTAATAATACGTCGTATATATTTATCTTACCCTTTTTTCTATTTGTATCGTATTCCTTTAGGTGGTAAAATTTTTATTATGTCCTTATGCCTACACTTGCCGTCGTTATTATTAATCAAGTGGTAAAATCTTTTTCTTAAATCGTTTTTATTAATGGAGGGTAAAATAAACTTTACCTGGCCAGTCCTTTAATTAATTAAGGGGTTATATTGGTATAGCTATTATCTACCGAGAATTACGTCGTAATTCCGTATTAAAATAATATCGAAATTAATAATTTATTTTCGTCCTTAAATACAGGTTTCGAGGTAATTAATTTCGCGGTTAACCTATCCGTTATCATAAATAAATTTGGTACCTTTTGCATTTTTAATTTCGTAAGGTTCGGATTTATCCTTCTATAACAAATATAACTCGTTAATTACCTCCGGTTTAATATAATTCGGGTCGGTTCCGTAATTTACCATAACGGTATACCATTTCTTCCTAGTTCGTATTCTGATTATAATAAAAAAAATCTTTATCCTTCTTATTATCGTACATAAAATTTTTTTAAGGGGTTTATATTAACTCCCTTTATTTTTACCAGCTTATAACTCCCTTATAGGTAACGTTCTTCTTTTGGGGTTTATACCTATAATTGCTTTAATTATCCTTTTTATCGGCGTAATTAAGCTTTAAGTTCGAGGATTTTTTCCTTATATCGTTTTACTTAATTCGTTAAGCTGGTAATTTATTTTTTGAAAATTTCGGCTTCTTCCGACCAGTTTATCGCTATGGTTTATTTTTCGTCTGTCGTCGTTATCGGTTAGTCCTAATGCCCTTAGCGTTCCTAATACTGGATATAGTACTGGGCCATTTTTATCAGGCGTTTTCCGATTTTTATTTTTATTTTTTTTCTTTCCTTAAGGTTATCGGCTTATATACGTCGGAAATATAAGTTATTTACCACCTCCTGCTAGGTTTTTATTACTATCTAATAAATCCATTTTTTTCACGTCTTATGGTCGTACTATTTGTAATAGCATATAAGGTTTTATTCGGGATAACTTTTTTTTTTAAGCCAGCTTCCTAACGCTGCAACCACGTTGATGTCGTCTTATATGGCCATGGTACGTAAGTGCCTATATTATCTTTGATCCCTAGGGTTACTTCCGGTTTGGGTATGAAAGTCGAATCCTTGCTTATATATACGCGTAAGTCGTTATTAGATATATTTCTGTTGTTCTTCGTATTACGGGCAATAAATTCTTTTGTAATAGATGGCATATAATTTCCCATATTAATCGGGCTTTCCTGGACATAGGGCTTCGTCCTAACCTCAGTATTCCTTAATCCATTTATTTAATTTCTATTATTTCTGTCGTTATTATTTCTTTTGTTATGTACGAGGTATTGGTTTTTCCGGTATTAATTCCTTCCATCCTTCGTGTTCCCGTAGCTACTGGATAATCGTTGGTCCAGTCGTAATGGTACGTTATTAGGTAATTACGGCTTAGGAAAGTATTTTGGCCTTTCGTAACCCTTTTCGTACTTTTGGAGGTAGGTTAAGGTTTTCTCTTCTCCTAACCATGCCGAAAATGACGGCCTTATCGTTCCTGTCCCCTGGTCGTCCTTTAGGTACCGGGGTCCAACCGTTACGTTATTATTTTTTGGAGGCCTTATACTAGCTTTTAACATCACCCATTTTGTTGTAATTATAACATTTAACTTGGCTCTAGTTTCTTTTTTATGCGCTCCTTAGCTTTATAAGTCCTAGTATTATTCCGTAGGCAGTAAAAGGCATATCGCGTTTCCTGTTTTAGTTAGTTCCTATAAACCTAAGTTTAAAAATAAATTATCCTTTTTGCTTTTATCGTCGCTTATATTATCGATTATCGATTTTTACGGCTTTTATAATATATTTATTTAAGGTAATAAAGCGCGCCATTTTGATAATTTCGTTTTTAACGTCGTCCTTTAAACCTTTATAAAAAATATCGATTAAGTTATCGTTTTTTTCGTTTACTTATTCTGCTGTAACGAACCTATCATACAACCACCTGGAAGCGTAATCAGTATCCGAAAGGGATTCTTGATTTGCAGGTAACAATAGGGCGAAGAATGATTTAGTAATCTGTTCGTTAAAGAGATTTGCGGACTTTTCCTTTAATCGCAAAACGTTACCTTTAATTAAAGACTTAGATTAATAGCTAAAGAACGAATTTATCTGGATGTTATTTACATAGGAAAACCGTTCGTTATATATCCTCCTATCTTTTGGTAAGTATACCTTTGATCTATATGATTTACCGTAATTTACCCTACTTATCCTAGATTAACTAGATTACATTAAATCACTAAGGTCTTGGCCAGTTTCGTAATTTACCCGGAGCTCGTTCGCGTTAATCCTAAAGGAGTATTTTTATCTTGGAAAACCTTTAGTTCGTAACATTATTCCCCTTTTCCAAAAATCTTTGTCCCGAAAATAAAAAGGTAAATATTTTTTTATTCGAAACCGCTTTTTGTTTTTTTTTTTTAATTAACTGGATTTATTATGATAAGTTAAGCGAATAAGCAAAAAAAAAAAACCTTATCCCAATTAACGGGAATTCCGAAATAATCGAGCTGATTCGATTAAAAGTTTTGGCATTAAAGCATTTCCTTATTCGAATTACGTTCGCCTTAATAATTTTGATTGTTTTTATACAGTCGGCATTCCGAATTATAATAATTGCATTCGTTATTAACGTTCATCTTATAACGTATTAACTATAAATTCCTTGTCGAAAATTGATAAAAAACGTAATCGGTTGCAGCAAAAGTAACGTAAAGTCGAAAATAAGTTTTTAGCGTATTAGGAAGTAATTAAGAAAGAATTAAATAAATTGCGTTAACGTTAAAAGGAAATATTTCGTCGGCAAAAAGAAAAATCGCAGGAATTTATTGGGCGATTAAAACGCTTACGCTTTTAATAAAACGTATTAAAGAAAAAAACTATTGCGATTTTAAAGGAAAGATATAAATTAAATTAACTAGAAAAATAAGAAAAATTGGAAAAAAAATAACGCCGTATAAAAGCAAAATAAGCTCAGCTTGTTTCTAAGATGGACGCCATAGCAAAGGCGTTTATTTCTTTCGATTAAAGCGCTTTAAGGCTGGATTTAAATGCTAAGCCGCTATCCCTTGCGACGTTAGCCGCGTTAAAAACGGTCGGTTAGGATTCTAGCGGTAAAACGTTTTAACCAGGTCCTTTGCATTCGTCAGGTACTTAAGGGGTTCCTAAGTATTTTTTTCGTATAAGTAATCCTTTTATTTAATCAAATATTAAACCTTATCTTTAACTACCCTGGAATCCAGTATTCGTTTAACCTCGTACTTATCGTCGTCCTTTTCGACTTCTAAACTGATTTTTAACGGGACGTTCTTAAGTGCTAATTTAAGCAAAGAAATATAAAAAACAGGGTATATTTTTATCGTTTTAAGTAATAACAGTCGGTAGTTAATCCTGGAAATAACCTTATCGATTTTAAACGAACCAAGTTTTTTGAAATTAAGCTTATCGCTAAACCTTTTCGTTTTGATTTAAGAAATGTTCGAAGTTACGTTTTGTTTTTAGCGTAACAAATAAACTTTGTTTCCTTTCGACAAAATTAATCCTTTAATTTTCTTTTTATTATAGTATTAGGTTATCCTTTGCTGGAAGAATCGTAATTCCTTTTATAGTTAAACCTATACTATCTAAATTTCAGTCGCTATTATTTCTGCTCGGGAAGCTTTTGCGGTTAACTTTAAAGCTTTATCGAGTGGCTGCTTTGGCCGTCGAGTTTTTGCTTGGTATCCATATACCGCTATATGGGAAGAAATATCCATATCTTCGTTAATAAAGGTATTATAAGTTACTTAAGCCAGTAAAAGAAATTTAACCTAATTATCTTATTAATAATTAATATAACTTTTCAAATATTGCTTTAATATTTGATTTAAACGTTCCGTTTATCCATTTATTTGGAAGTAATATGCTGTAAAAAACTTAAGCTTGGCGCCTATCTGCTTAAAAAAACTGGTACCAAATTTTGATATAAAAAACTTATTTCTATCTAAGATAATTCTTTCTGGTATCCCATATTTATCGAAATAATATCGGACAAAGGCGTAAGCTAATTATTCTGCCGTTACGTTTCTTTTGAAAAGTAGGAAATACTTATACTTAGTAAATCTGTTAACGATTACCCATATTTTATTATATTAAACTCCAGTAACGGGGTTTTTTAATAAGGGTAAACCGGTAATAAAATCCCAAACAATAGTATTCCAAGCCTTTTCTGGAATATCTATAGGCTATAAAAGTCCATAAGGCTTATATCGGGCTGCTTTTGCCTTATTACAGATATTGCAATCCTTAACTACCTACTTAACAATTCGTCGAAGTCCTAAAAAGTCGTATTTTTTTTGCAATCGTTTAATGGTTTTGAAAATACCCTGATATCCATATAACGGATCTTTATGGAATTCTTTAACGAATTGCTTTTATTAATCTCGAGGGATATAGATTTTGCCATAGTACAACAGCTGGTTTTCAGGTTATCCACTTAATTGTTGCATTTTTTTTTGCTTTTCCTTATTATAGGAATTTCGGAATTTCGTTAAAAATCCTGGAATAAATTATTTCAATATTTCACATAACCGTAAGGTACCGTCCTTAATCTATTACAGCACTTACATTCGACGTTTCGGAACCTTGGAATCGTAATTTCCTTTACGACTTAAGATATCTACTTAAATGTTTTCTTTCCCTTTAATATAATAAATTTAAAAGTTGTACTTCGACAGGAAAATCATCCAGGTCTCGTAGCGTTTATTTAGCTCTTAAATCGTCATAAACCGGGTAAGGTTTTTGTAATTTAAGTAAATATCGAAAAGCTTTTTAATTCCGTTAAAAAAAGGTTCTTATTCTTTAAAAGCGTTAATAATCGCTAGCAGCTCTTTATCGTAAATCTTGTATCGAAATTCTACGTTTCGAAAAACCTTAAAATAATAAGCCACTAAATACCATTTCCTATTACCTTCTTATTACTCCAAAACTGCGCCTAAGGCATAATTTAAAGCGTTTATTTTTAGGTATTTTTTTCGATTAACGTTAGGCAATCTTATTATTAGTACTTTGGTAATTTCGTCTTTAAGTAACTAAAAAACTTTTTTAACTTCCTTTAAAAATTCGAATTTTTTTCTAACATATTCCTTAATGGTAAATTTCGTTAATAATCTGATAATATCTTTATATCCCTTAATTAGGTTACATACGTAACCCGTAAATCCTAAGATTTATCGGATATCTGTAACGGTTGCCTTATTAAAAATGGGCCAATTTTTAACTACTTCTAATTTAGAGTTTTGGATTTAAATTTAACCGGGAGTAAAGGTAAATCCTAGATAATTTAATTTCTACGTATGCCATACACTTTTAGCGGGGTTAATTCGGATATTTACTTTATCCAAAGCTTTAAAAACCTAAAAAACATGTTTTTTATGCTTTTCCAACGTTTCGGAATAAATAAGGATGTCGTCGAGGTAAACAAAGATATACTTATCTAGGAACTTCCTAAATATAGTTATAATTAAACGTTAAAAACTGGCAGGGGCGTTAATAAATTCCAAAAACATTATTTAATATTCGTAATGCCCGTATATCGTTCGAAAAGCAATTTTCCATTTTTCTCCTTTTGCCATTTTAATACGGTAATACCCGTCTCGAAAATCTAAGGCGGTAAACTATTTAGCTTTGCTTACGTTTTCCCTTAAAGTATTTATCAAAGTTAAAAAATATCCGTTTTTAATGGTGATATCGTTTAACTATCGATAGTCGACCATGCGTCGATAAACCGGATCTCCGTCCTGGTCGATTTTCTGCTTACCGTCCTTAATTTTAGGTACTATAAATACAAGGTAACCTACGGGAAATTCGGATAACTAAATATAACCTCTTTTCAGGTTTAGTTAAATGCTTTTTCATAAGGCCTTTACCTTTTCTGGATTTATATAGTAAATTTTGTAAAGCTTAAGGTAATGTTTTTTTTTAATAAATATGCGATAATTTTATTATCCGTATAAAAGTAATTCGTAATTTTCTTTTTCCTTAAAAAGTCGTTCGAATTGTTGATATTCTGGAAGTATAATATTAGCAGAATTTAATACCTTGGCTTTTCGGATAATATAACAAATTTCTTTAAACCCTTTTTTAATAAAAGTTAATTCGTAATCTTAAGAAAGCTGGCAAGTTTTCCAGTTAATTAACGGATTGCTAAAGTTAAGCCATAACATTCCCAAAATAACATCATAACCTGAAATGTCGGCGATATCCAAAGTAAAATGCTTTTAATACCCTTAAATCCATATTGGAAATTTTTCAGTTTCTTTAAAAATTCGTCCGCTATCGTACCGGGAAAAACTTTTATCAACTGTCCGTAATTTATAGGACTTTAGCTTATACCTTTAAGGAATATAATATTTTTCGGCCACGGCTGGCGAAATGAAATTACCTTCTGCTCCAAAGTTAATTATAGCTTTAAAAGTTTGGTTTTGGTACTAAATAAAAATTTCGATTTAACTTCGTAATCTTTTTCTTGCTTCATATAAGGTTTTGGTTTGCAAAACTTTTCGATACCTTAATTTCGAAAGCCTTTGCCGTTTTTTAACTTCGTAATTCTATTCGTTAAAAGGCGTCTTTATTCGCGAGCTTTCTTAACTACATATTTGGTATACTTATCGTCCATATAAGTATATTACCTTCGTTAGCCAATTTAGTATTTTACCTTAGCGATTTTTACCTTTAACGTCTAAAAAGGTTTCCGATTCGAGGTTAAGTTTTTTGCAGGGCTTGCTCCCATATCCAGAAGTTTATGCATTAAGCATAGCATAGGGGTATAATATAAGCAACCTTAAGTAATAGCTTTTCGGCTTTGATCCGAATCGGGGTATAAATAACAAGATTAAGGGTATTCGGGTTATCGGGGAATTTCGATATATTTGCAGTCGTTATCAGGCTTTATAAAGGTTTCTTCGTTCCAACCGGGCCAATAATCGTTATCTTCCTTTGCTCGAAGGTAAATTGGATAATCGTTATCGTTGCAGGCCGAGAAATGGAAAAGTCCGTACCCATTAATAAAGTCCTATTTAAGGGCTTCGGTTTTAAAATATACCGCCCGTTCTGGGGGTTTTTCGGGTTTAGGTACCTTTAGCCCATAGTTATCGGGGCGCATCTAGCCATATTCGTAATATATTTCGCATTTCTGCACATTTAAATAATATTCGCATCCTAGTCCTATAGCTACTTTGGAGGCTAATTATCCGGGATAATACTTATAAGCTCTAGTTATTTGATTCTGGCAAATCGGGTAACGTTCGTACTCTAGGTCGCCGCTTAGTTTATAATAGGTCGTCGTAATAGTATATTCCTGTTAAAAAAAGGTAAAATTAACTTCCTTTTCTTCTTTACTTTTACTATTTATTTCTTGTTCGACCGTTCGGGCCTTTTTTTAAGGAATCCCTTCTTTCCTGGAATTCCTCTTAATTAAAGAACGACATTCGTTCTTATAATGGCCTTTTTTACTACAGTTAAAGCATTTAACGTTCGACTTATCCTTTTTGGGTTCCCTAAAAATAATATTCGCTTCCTTCTGGGTTTTATCCTTATTTTTGCTTTTTTGGAACTTGCTGCTAAAACTTCGATCGTCCCTTTTTCTGTCGGATCTCTTTTTCTCTAAATACCTTTTAAAGGTACGTCGATCGGTAATAATAATTTTGTCAATATAATCTTGGAAAGGGCCAATTTTAGGCATTCTGTATATTTTATCCTTTATTTATAATTTTAAGCCGTTATAAAAAAGATAAAACAATACGCTTTCTGGAAAATTGGAAACCGATACAAAGCGATTAAATTTAGTCGCATATTCGGCTGCTAACTTAATTTGTTGGAAAAGGTATAACTGTTCGACCGCATACTATTCTTTATCGGAATTTCCAAACAAAGTTCGCATTCTTTTTTTAAAATGTTTATATTTACCGAAAACATAATTAGTTAGGTTAGAAAATTAATTAAGGTAGTTTACAAGGTAATCGTTTATAATAAGTTCGGATTATAAAAAAACTTTTCCGGCAAGCAGCTAAAAGATAACCATTACCTTTTAATAATTTTCCGTTAAAAAATTTTCATAAAACTTAAGGTAAAATCTGGCCTAAACCAAAAATCTTTTTATATCTGTAATACCGTCATAAGATTTTAAGGATATTAACTTATAACCTTTAACCTCTGGCATTTCATAATAAACAGGAAGTAAAATAATATTTTCGCGGGATTAATTTGCGCCAAATAAAAGCAATATCGAAAATCTTTGCTATCGAACGAGTTTAGCATTTTCCCTTTTTACCGCTTAGAATTTAGTTATTAAGATACGTAACTTGTCGTTAATCGTAAGTTCTCTTTCTTTATTTTTCGGGCTATCGGATTCCTTTTTTTCCTTTTCCGGTTCGTTTTCCTAGACCTTAATGGTTTCCTTCGGAACCGGAAAAGGTTATTGCTGAAAAAAAGGTTCTTTTTAAAACCGAATATTAACGGGGGCCATATTATCGATTAAAGAAAGAACTTCTTTAATAAAGGGTAAAATGTTTTAATCCAGATATTAATCGCTTACTAACGAAAGCGATCGGGTATATCGTTTATTTTCTGAACGCCGTTTTATAATATCGTCTTTATTGGGTTTAGGAAAGCTTATGCCTAATTAGGCCTTAAACTATTCGTCGGCTATTAATCAAAAAGCTATCAAAATATAACGAACTTATTACATAATTACCTAGAAGCGTAATTAATATCCGAAAGGGATTCTTAATTTGCAGGTAACAATAAGGCGAAAAATAATTTAATAATGTGTTCGTTAAAGAAATTTGCAAATTTTTTTTTAATCGCAAAACGTTACCTTTAATTAAAAATTTAAATTAATAGCTAAAGAACGAATTTATCTAGGTATTATTTATATAGGAAAACCGTTCGTTATATATCCTCCTATCTTTTGGTAAGTATGCCTTTAATCTATATAATCTACCGTAATCTACCCCACTTATCCTAGATCAACTAGATCACACTAAATCACCAAGGTCTTGGCCAGCTCCGTAGTTTACCCGGAGCTCGTCCGCGCTAATCCTAAAGGAGCATTCTCATCTTAGAAAACCTTTGGTTCGTAACATCTGCCTTAATTATAAGGTTTTTAAACGTTATTACGTATTTGGACGTTAGTTTTTTTTTTTTTGCTTTAAATCGAAAATTTTTTGTTCCGCGGGTTTTTTTTATTTAAGTTTCCGAAATTAGTTTTTAATTTTTTTTAAAAGTTAATATAATATTCGAAAAAAGTTTTGGTAACTTAGTATTAATCCGAATTTCTTTTTTTCCAGATAGTTTCGCAAAATAAACTCGAACCAATCTAGAATATCCCCTTTAAGGAACGTAACGACCGTAAAAATTTTATCGGCCTTACTAATAATTTTTTCGAAACGAAAATAAACGCGTACTTAGGTAAAGAAGCTTTATATATTACCTTTTTTATCGTAAGGTTCGGGTTTCTTAAGTTTAATTTTAATTTCGTTAACCTGGATTTATTAATTGTTAATTTAAGCCTCAAGGCGTTAAATAACCTTTTCGAGTTTTTTAATTATATTCTTATATTACTATATAATAAGTTTTTAAATATTTAAGGTCGACATAATAACGGTATAGCATATTATTAAAAATTTAACGGTATTATTAAATAAAACCTTATAACGTATAACGGTTAATTAACTTAATTAACGATTAAACCTTAATCGTACAGTTTATGTTAATAATAATATTATAGAAATCTGAATAATAAGTTAAAAGTATAATTACGTTTGGTAATAATAAATATTAAAGGTAATTTAGGTAATTAAGTTATATTACAAACTGGTATTATTTAAACTATAGGAAAATAACGAACGTATATATGTTACTTTTGGCTCGACGTACTCGACCGGTTCGATAACCCTTTACCTATCGAACCGTTCCGAACTTATCGAACGCTTGCATCAGCTTGACCGGTTCGATGCTTATTAACCAATCGCTGCAACCGAGCCCATCGAGCAGGTTACGTAACCAGAGACCCACCTAGTCCTTCCCTTTTTGACCTCCGACCGTGCCTGGCCCCGCCAAGTCTGTCGGGCCATAACAAATAGCTAAAGAGCGAAATTAAATAAGTGCTATTTATATCAAAAACCGATTTATTATATATCCTAACTTTTAAAGTTAGTATGTCGTAAATCTATGTGATCTATATAATTTGGTTCCAGATCACCCAGATTAACCAGATTATTTCAAGAGCCAAGCCTACTTGTCCGGGGTTTAGCAGCGATAGGTGCGCGTTAGGCCTTAAAGGTTGGTCTGTTTGAAACAGGAACCCCTGTTCCTGTAACAAAAAATACAAATTAAAACCTTATATCGCGACGAACGCCGAAGGTTAAAAGTTTGTTTACGACGAAAAAATTACATATAAAATTAATCACTTTAAAATTATTATCTAAAAACGAAACCAAATAATTAACTTCGATATCGTTTTATTCGGAAATAACGACATAATTTTAAGAAAACCATAATTATACCAATATAACCTTTTAATCGATTGGGAAATTAGCTAAATAAAATTCGCCTCACACTTTATTAACTAATAAAAAATATAATAAAATCTTAATACTCGATTAAAGATAACGACGAATACCGGTAAAGAAATACGATAAATACTTTACTACCTAAAGAAAAAGAAAAAGGAAAAAAGGGTAGCAAAGAAACTTTAACGTATAGTTATTACCATTTAAGCAAAACTTCAATAAGGGATAATGATTTATAGCAACAGCCCCAGAAATCAAACGACCTAATTAACATACTACCATAGTATCATAAATATAAAGAATTATTTTAAAAAATGTTCGAAACGGAATTATTAAAACATAACAAATAAAATTGTAAAATAACCCTTAGAAAAGGCAAAACAATTACATTTTACTTTATTTATAACTTAAATAAAACCGAATTACATGTACTTAAAGAATATTTAAAAGATATATTTAGAAAAGGTTATATACTACGCTTTAAGTTATTAGCAAAATACCAAATATTCTTCGTATCCAAAAAAACGAAAAACTACGATTAGTAATTAATTATCGATAATTAAACGATATTACCGTTGAAAATCCAATATTATTACCTTTAATTACGGAAATAAAAACCGTTTATACAAAGCAAAATAATTCACGAACCTAAACCTTAAAAACGGTTATAACTTAATTCGAATTAATTTAAGAAACGAATGGAAAATAACATTTAAAATAAAATACGGGTTATACGAATACCTCGTTATGCTTTTCGAACTTACGAACGTGCCAGTAATATTTCAGCGGATGGTTAATTACGTATTAAAAAAGTAGCTAAACATTTTTATTATATATTATCTCGATAGCATCTTCATTTATTCGAAAACAAAAAAGGTATACACAAAATACGTTTACTAAATCCTATAAGTATTATAAAATACGAACCTCCTGATTAACGTAAAAAAAAAGCAAGTTTTATATATAAAAAATAAAATTTTTAAAACATATCATTACTTCCAGACATTATAAAATAAACCTTAAAAAGATCGCTGTAGTATAAAGATAAGCTGGGTCTATTACAGTTAAAAAAGTACAAGCCTTCCTCGGATTTGCCAATTACTATAAAAAGTTTATCCGGAATTTCAGCAAAATAACCGTACTTTTATCAGCATTAACGAAAAAAAATAAAATTTTTCTGTAAGCACTGAACGTAGAAAAAACCTTTGAAAAAAAATCAAAAATGCGATAACTAACAAGCCAATATTAATCATGTACGACCTTAATCGCCCAGTTAAACTAAAAACCGATATTTCGAATTACGCGTTAAACGTAACAATTAAATACCGAAATAATTAAAACAACCTACATATTATCATTTTTTATTTTTACAAAATAAAAAAAGCCGAATTAAATTACTCCATTTACGACAAAAAATTTATAGCTATCGTTAAAACTTTTAAGAAATTTAGGTAATACCTCAAAAACAATTTTTACTAGGTTAAAATATACACAAACCATATAAACATTTTATTCTCTTTCGAGAAAACGTAACCGTATATATAAAATTAGATAAAATGATAAATTGCTACCTTAATTCCTATGTTTTATTAATACCCTTCCGTCTCGCAGGTGTCTCACTCCAAGGCGACTCCAGATTGCCTAATCTCGCTCCTATCCACGTCGATTCTTGTCGGAATTCTGGAAGTTCCTTGCAGTTTTAAGCAGCCAAACAAACTAACGCTCGTAATCCTCCAACGTACAACGTTCCAGCAGCTAAATCTCGGAATTGTTTAACTTGTTAATCTTATTATCCTTATCCCCCTGTACTTTCGCCTGCAGTTTTTCCGTTAAATCGAAATTATGTATAATAAGCTCGTTAAAAAGTAAACTTTTTTTATCGAAAAGTAAATAATATCCGAAAATTAAAAAACGCAGTCAATTTTTTTAGTAATAATTTTCCAAATCGATAGTTACGTCGACTGCTTTAAATTATACGGTAATTTTTTTAGATTAAATTATCGTAAACGGAACGGTTTTTATCGAAACCTTCCTATTCCGGATAACTGGTATTGCGTATTCGTTATATGGCATTCTATATTGTTTCAGCTCGTATCTTAATTAATAAAAACTTAAAAAGGTGCCATGGAAACGATCGAGATTGGATTTTCTAATCGTAAAACTAGCGAAGGCTTGCGAAGCTTTTTATGTGCTTTTAAGGTTTATCTTTAAGGTTTACCGTGCAAAGCTATTGTTTGCTTTTAAGAACCCTATTAAACCGTGGCTAGCGGGTATAAGGTTTACTAGGGCCGAAGCTTGTCAGTAACTACCAGTCGGAATCGAAGTAAGGCACGGGATTAAAGTGTGTAATTTATCCTAACTATGAAAACCGTTTAAAAAGTTATCGTATTCGAAAATACTGGATATAATGTTTATCGTGGAAATTTTATTGTAAAATTATTTTTTGTATATTAGCTTAACCTGGTAATTAAGACTTGGACCTAACTTTTACTTTGTAAAAACATCTTATATTTCTTTACTACGAAAAAGCTAATCAGAAAATAATTACGGTACGCAAAATACCTATCCGAATTTAATTATATCATTTTTTATTACAAAAAATAAAAAGAATGGCAAAACAAATGTTATTAGCAAAGAATTAAACTTAAAAGAAAATATAATTAAGATTTAATAAATAATTTTCGATAAAACCTTAAAAAAACACTTATAATAACGATAAATTAATACGATTAAGGTAATACCTTTTAATATGTACCAGAAAATATAGCAATATAATAATAACCTACTTAGAAACCAAAAACCAAACAAAATTTAAATACCAAAGAAATGTTAAAAAATCCTAATACGAAAAATACATAAACATCCGTTATATTAACATTTAAGAATCCGCAAAACCCTAAAACGACTATAACGTACTTATTATTGCTCTAAAATAAAATTAATAACGCAAAAAATACGAAAGTTATACGACGTTTATAATAAAGCTAAAACATTACGGCATAAATTATATAAAAAACTATAACCGTTATTAGTTTCAAAACGATTATAAAACTTAATTATTATAAACTCCATTATTAAACTTCCCTTATTCGAAAACTTAGCAATAAAAATATACTATAATAATATTTTCGTAATCGTTGATCGATTTACAAAATTTTCTTATTTTATACCGTACAGCGAAAATACCGACACCGAACAAATAATATGCATTTTTCTTGAAAACATTTTTATTATATACGAATTACTAATAAAGATAATCTTTGATAAGAAAATTACGTTTACTTTAAACTTTTGGCAAAACCTTATAACATAACTTAGCCTAACTTATAAGTTATTTAACGTTTTTAAACTGCAAACAAATAAATAAACAAAACGATTGAATTAAATAATAAAAATATACCCACGATATTACATTAATTACGACCAGAATCATTAGGTTAAAAAACTACTTATTGCGTAATTAACCTATAACATTAATTATTACAAAAACGTTAACTTTAAATTCATACCAAAGTTTTACCAAGAAATACGTAATAAATTAATTAACGTTAAACTAATCCTTACGTTAAAACAACTTAAATAGTTATATTAAAAAATAAAAACAAAATTAAAGTTCGTACGTAATTAAATAAGTAAATATTACAACTAAAAGAAATTAAAAAAAACTAATTTTTCAAAAACGGGAAATGGTATACCTAACCACAAAAAATATTTAAACGAAACGACCTATCAAAAAACTCGATTTTGAATATATTAAACTATATAAAATCATTAAAGGAATTTCAAAAAACAACTATTAATTAAATTACTACCAAAAGTCAGACTTCATATGGTTTTCCATATTTCATTACTTAAGTTAGCAGCGATTATAATCAAAATATATACCAAACAAAATAATGTAAAAATAAAAAAACGAACAAATGTACGAAGTGGGAAGGATTTTCGACATACGAAAACAAAACGGACTTACCCAGTACCAAATTAAGTAGAAAAATTACCCGGATTCCGAAAATACCTAAAAGCTCGCAAAAAATCTTATAAATACCCAGTGTTTATTAAAAGGTTTCCACTAGTAATAACGGGCGCACCCTAGTTAACATTTGATTAACCAATAAAATCAACCTTAAGCTAGCCGGCCGGAATTAGGGCTTATATTAAAATGGCTGCTATAACGGCAGCCGCCAGTTATTTTTATTTCTTTTCTAAACACTCAAACTCCTTCATCGTTTCTGCGCCTTAAACGCCTTGCCGAAGCATTTTAATCTCACGACGACGGAAACGTTGTCGTTATTTTTGCAAATAATCCAATTTATTCGCGGCAATACGAAAAACTTTTCGAACTTATTCGTTTTTACGCTTAAGGTGGTCCTTCTCGTGAAAAAGTTTCCTATATTCAAACTTGGAAAAACCAAAAAGATTACAGAAACCACCATGCTCCGTACAACGGGCGCATTTACCAGAACTGCGATGCGCCATATACGGGACCTATTCGGAACAATAACAAAAGCAAAAGTTCTTCCAAGGCATGATAAAACCGAGCAATGCAATACGCTTTAAATAAATAAAAGCGTTAATACGCTTACGAAAACTAGATTTTTTAATACGACCGGACATAATAAATATAAATAAAGGAAAGTTACTTACTTAAAATAACAAACAAATAAGTTAATCTTTAAAAATAAAATTCCTGGAAAAGGAAAAATCGTATTATAACCTAATAACCTTAGCTGCTTTTCTAACGGTCGGGCTTTTAAAAAGTAAATTCCGATCCAAGCCAAAAGGTTAAGTAACGGGCTTAAAGGGCTTAAAAGGCTTAGCAGCTTAAGCTAATTAAATTAAACGATAGCTTAAAAAACTTAAAGGTTTAAGCCGGTTAAACAACCTAAGCTAAGACAAACATATATACGTTCGTTATTTCCATAGTCTAAATAGCAGCAGCTTACAATACAACTTCGTTACCCAAAACGCCTTTAGTATTACGAAACGTACTAATTTACTTTATTGCTTAGATTCCCATAATACTTCTGCTAACATAAACCCGTACGACTTAGATTTAATAGTTGGTTAATACCTAGCCGTTACACTAAACATTGAGATAATTATAACGATATCGCTTAATTTAATATATATATCGTTAAAGTTAGGTTAGAATTATCGTGCCTTTTTATGGAAAGGTTTTGGCCCTGTCCTGCCAGATTCGCCCCGCTGCTGTAGGTACGTTACCTACCGGTACCTGCCTATCCAGTGTAAATTACCCTCGGTAATCCGTAATGCTCCCTTGCAGCCAATGCCAGCTATAGATGCCGGTTACCTGGTAGGTAGTAAGGGGTCAGGGGTCAGGGACATCATGTATAGACGCTGGCACGCTGCCCGCCTACGGCAGGATTCGTTCACCACACGGTAAAAGCTGCGGATGTCGACTCAACTGATTACCGGGTAATAGCAACGTTCTCGAACATAAGTAAGCCCGGAGCATTTGAGCCATTCTAGAGATAGGTAGATGCTTGGCTTAAGATTTCCGCTTAAAATTTTCTAGTGCTTTTCTAAGTAAGTAGAAATTTAAAGAAGTATTGCGACTGAACTGAATGTAAATAATGCATATAAGTATGATTGATAGTTTTACCATTATTGCCAACTTTATTAAGATCCATAGTATTAACTCTTAACCGTGCTTCCAGCTACTAGGGTAAGGGAATGTGTTATGGCTGCACCACACCACACAACCACCAGGGCAAAAGATCGGTGGAATGATCGCAATTGTGGCAATCATTCTGGTGCTTACAGCCGTATATGAAGCTGTTACGGTGGACAAGGCCGTAACAGAATGGGTACCCATCTATTACCCATCCAACTTGGTGGGTACCCGCGGGTACCCATCAGATTTGCCAAGGACCCATTAGGTACCTATTAGGTTTTGCCAAGGACCCACGGGTACCCAATAGGTCTTTGGCATCGATTATTTCATAATTATTTCATCTATTAAACCCCTTTTTTAATTCACTTATTTATATTATTATCATATTTTATATTAACAGTAATATTTAAATAATATTAATAATTTTTAAATTTTTTTTATATACTGATAAGTCCTGATGGGTCCTTGGCATTACCTATTGGGTACCCGCGGGTAATTCTGACTTGCGCCAAGGACCCACGGGTACCCAATGGGTCCTTGGCATTACCCGCGGGTACCCGTGGGCCGTGGGTAATTTTCGGTGGGTGGTTCCTCCCTTACCCTACCAGCTAACCTCGGACCCCACCTAATGCATGACCCTAGCAATGCATAGGCAAAACACATACAAATTGATAGTAACCTACACATTCAGAAGTCGTTTAACAACGCAACAACGTATTTTATGATAAAATGAAGCTAACTAAGCTACTTGGAATTGCGTTGCCGTTTCTTAGCAGGTTGCTTTTTAATATAACTGTCAATTGTAACCTGATCGCCAGCTTCCATAGGCTTCAAACGCTTAGTTACCTTATCTTCAGCCGATCTGATATTTACTAAATTCGCAAAAATCTTATTCGGTTGCTTAGCAACTGTTTGACGTTTAAGACGTTCGTATTTCTCGAGTTTCGCTCGCAGGTTGCGATTTTCGTAACGGAGCGTTATATTTTCGGTGTTAAGATCGTTAAGTCCCTTAGCCGCTTTAGCTACCACACCCCGTATATCGCGAAATGCTTTCGCATGGTTGCGTACGGCCGTTCGCATGCTTTTCCGTAGTTCCTTAGCCCTGTAAGGAGTATGGACGATCTCGTTGCGAGTTGTGATCACCTCTTCCGGTGGTGTTTTCGGCTTAGGGGTCGGCTGGGGTATTATCTCGGGGTCCTTTAATACTGCTTCGGGCCTAAGAGGAAGTATACCGGTGTAACGTTATCCAGCTTTGATGTTCTTGTCGGTAAAGGCGATTTTTACGGCTTTACGATATACTTTTAGCATACGGCGCTTATATTGGGGGGCAGTCGCGAGGATTCCGCCGGCCTTGCGCAACGCTTTGCGATATTCCTTTTTGAGAACGGAAAAGACGGAAACGTCGAATGGCTAAAGGTTAGCATTCGAATGGAGTGGTAGATATACAAAAGCAACCTTGTTCTTTATACATTTTTACATAAAAGCAGGGGATACGTATATAATATGGCCATTTAGGATAAATAATCGCCATTCATGATAAAAACGCGGCTTAGTTTCGGGGAAGAAAATGGACTTTAGCTATTTTAACGTAACAGCGCTGTTAATCTACCCCTTCGAAGTTGCTGTATATTCAGCTTTTTCGATATCGTCGGGAAACCATTACTTTTGGACGGTAAGGCCACTGAAAATGTATGCGGCCGTACTTCTCCCGTATGTGAAGCCGATATACTCGATGATGGAAACCCATAACGTTGCCCCCGATTCCCTAAGCCTCGTACGGGCTGTTTCCAAGCTTCCTACGACCGTTCCATCGGCTTATTCCCCCTTTTGGACGCCCGTTTCATCCATATTGTACTCGTTCGCAGGCTGGATGTTGTATTTAGTTCGGATTTAAGCTAGGAAGGGGAAGAATTCGTGGACTTCGTTACGATCGCGTACCTCGAGGCGCTCCCGAGGCATAACTCGTCCTTTCTTCGTATGTATCTTTTCGTAGCGTTCGATGAAACGATCAACCTAGTGCTTTCCGATGGTCCCTTCCGGGCCTAGCAAGGCTTCGGCCATTTGACGGACCTGTTTCTTCGTCGGGGCGCAACCGCATACTTCTTTAAGCAATATCCAGTCAACGAGCTTCTGCTTTTCCGCGTCCGAAAGCTTGCGCGCGTTACTTTGGGCTTCGGAACGCAATTTGGTGCCATAGATGCGGCGCGACAGGGTTGACTGGGGTATCTCGAATTCCCCGTTCGCCAAGGTCTCAGAACCACCTTCCGAAACAAAATTCTTAGCGTCCCGTATTCTACGTTTACGATCTAAATCAATCATCTTTACCCGAAATCAATTGATTAAAGGATCGTTGAGATATCGCAGAGTGAAGGTGACAGGGGTGGTTGTTGTTGTTGATAAAAGTCTTATGCATTGCTAGGGTCATGCATTAGGTGGGGTCCGAGGTTACTTGTCTTAACAAACATATGAAATCTAGTGCTTAATTGACCGGGAATCTCGAAGCACTACAGGGGGCTAGCCAGAAGCCGCACTCGATGAGCGCTAAGTAACAGCATCGCGCCAGATACTGTTTAGACCAAGGATTAAGTCAAACGGCCGTTGAGATGCTCTGTGCATCTAAAGTAGCTCAGCTTTCGTGACCGAGGGACTGGGTTTGCTTGTCGTAAGAGAAGACAGCCGTTGGGATAATGTCAAACCGCTCGACATGTACTATGCCCCGCCATTAACCAGCTTCCTACTGAACTGTAGTCAACTGCATATATTGTTGATTTCTTGGTAACGGTAAGCATAACATATCCGTAGCTACCGAGTCATTATGTACTCTCTCTGCACGATAACAGCCTAAGTGCCTATATATAGCAACCGACAAACAGCTACAAGCTTCACCAGCCACATTGCCTTTTTCCACCGGCCCTCGCGGCCATGTCCTGGCTTTCCTCGTCCTAACTCCACTCGCTTTCGCACAAACGTCGACTGTCGCCGTTATTCCTACCCCCTTAATCTGGCAAGACGCCCAGGTCCTATGCGGGAGCATGGGCTAATTATACCATCTACCCCGTCCCAGCTACGCCAACGAATCCGGTTTATGATGTCCTCGAGCAGCAGGTGGGAAACAGGTACTGGATCAGACAAAGGACAGGCGGCTCGTGTACTTGCTTGGGCAAGAATGGGAGCGGGGACCTGTTGGAGGAAGTTCCATGTGACGACCTCTTTCCGACCTTGTGTAAAATCTAGTCGGTTGTGCCGGAACATGTGTTGAAATAGAGACGGTAGCCTACACCCAGCAGACGGCCAAGGAAGGACCTGAGGGATAGTTGTGCGGTCCTCGTCACTGTATGGCGAGTCGGGTGAGAACCGGCACCTTCATTCCGCTGTAAGCTCGCGTACCGGGAGCTCAGACGGCTCTACCTTGACGATGTTACCTTTATAGACGTCGTGTAACACCGGTGTTGAGGATGAAGCCAGTCGGCAGGGGCCCCTGCTTGGCGTCAGTACCCCTCTATTCTCTCCTGCTTTACCAATATGGCTTCATGCGCCGGTAAATGTCTATACCCGACAACCGGCATCCGTGGTCTCGACGGGCTGACTACCTATGTGAGTGTCATCAGGTGTTAATGGTTGATTCGGAGTAAACGACGATATAAAGTGGTTTCGTTATGACGCACTGTAGCACGACTACGTAGTTCGCGGTCTCAAGTCTCTCATCGACAACGTCTTCAAAGTCCTGTATCGACGCGCTTGAAACAGAGTCTCATGAGAAGATGGTCGCCATCCCTACGTCGCGCTCCCTTGCGGCCCTCCTGCTTGCGGCTCTGGCGAGCCAGACCGAAGCCCAGGATGCTGGTCCCTCGATGCCAAACAAGCCCATCATGCTCCGCCAGTCCGGGGGCTTTACGATAGGCGGCAAGATCATCCATCACCCCCGGAACCCAAACATGACACTTTCGTGCGATCATGGCTACGTAGAGTACTTTACCCCGTGGAAGCCGCGCAAAACGAGCATCGTTATGTGGCACAGCTCCAGCACCCAGACCTTCCAAAACCGCTGGGATGGCGGCGAGGGCTTTAAGGACATATTTCTGCGCCGCGAGTACCCGGTCTACCTCTGGGAAGGACCACGCGTGGGCCGGGCCAACTGGGCGTGTAACGAAACTTCCTACGTACCAGATTACCGGGACCAAGGCAACTTTGTGGCGTGGAACTTTGGGCCGTCCTTTAAGGAGTGGTGGCCGGACGTGCAGTTCCCGACGAAGAGCGAATACGCCTGGCAGCAGGCCACGAGCTCCCGGTACCAGGAGTTCGACTCGGAGGCGAGCGTAAATTTAGAGACGGACGCCGCGGCCATTGCCGCCGACTCGGGCAAGCTCGGCAAGGATATCGTTTACCTCGGCAATTCGGCGAGTGGGCTACGCGCCCAAATGACGGCAGTCAAGAGCAACACGACCAATATCAAGGGCATCGTCTGCTACGAGAGCTACGGTTATGTCTTCCCGGACGATGCGGGCATCGAACCCGGGTTCGGGGCCAACCCCTTCGGCCCGATCGTGGTCTCTGTCGAGGAATTCAAGAAGCTGGCCAAGGTTCCTGCGATCCAGTTCTTGTGGGGAGATCATAGGGACGACAGCTTCATGTTCCTTAACCAGTCGAAGCAGGCGGCCGCGTTAATAAACAAGTACGGCGGTAACGCCGAGGTCATCATGCTCGGAGAGGACAAGGGCCTGAAAGGGACTACTCACATCGCCTTTGCGGATCTTCACAATGAAAAGGTCGCAGATCTGTTGGAGGACTTTCTGAGTGCGAACAACTTGACTCAGTATCCCTAGCATGAAGGCAATTTTCTCATGAGGAGGGGTTGGGTGGTTATTTTCTTTTCTTTCACTTGGCTGCAACTTCCTCCATATCGCGGCGTTTGCAAGATAAAGGTGTTCAATGTTACCCAAGAAGAAGCACAGTCAAGTATTGAATAACATATGACTTCCCGGTGGCCCAGTAATCCCCGGTAATCCCCAGACATCCCAACAGCTGCACAGACGTCCGACTACCCCTGCATAGCCTCCTCGTACACACTCGTATCAACAAACCTCTCCAGCTCAGCCCTCGACAACGGCTCCCGCCTGTCTACCTCGGCGAGGTACTGATCCTCGACCTCCAAGTAATCCACCAAGTCCTTTTCCAGACTGCCCGGTCCCCATACATGATCCGCCCACACGCTCTTCAACACCGGGACGTCAACCCTAATTAACTCCCCAACCGTCGTGTACACCCCGTCTGCGTCATCGTCGGGGGCACCCCTAAAGACATCATACGTCTGATTCAGCGCCCGCACAAACTCCACAATCTTCTTCCTCGTCCCGGCGTCCGCCAGCTTCTCCTCGGTGGAGTACAGGCTGTAGACCTCGCGGTAGACGGACGAGTTCTTGAACACGACCGCATCATCCCCCAGCGCGCGAATGCCCAGCTCAACGGCCGTCTCCCACACGCCAAAGGCGTCGATCGTACCGTCCGCAAGCTGCGCGGGGAAGGTATCCGCGCCGCACGGCTCGCGCATGCAGACCCACCCGCTGACGGTGGTGTAGTCTTCGGGAGACAAACCGCCGCCATTGGCGAGGAGCTGGCGCACAAAGACCTCGGCGGACGTGCGCGGGATGGTGCCGACGCGCTTGCCCCTGAGGTCGGCGAGCGAGGTGATGCCGGCGGCTTTGTTGGCTACCAGGCGGTAGGTGACCTCGACGATGATGCCGATGAGGCGGTAGTTTCTGTTCTGGACGTAGTTGAGGAGGCCCTGGGTCTCGGCGTTGCCGGCGAGGTCGACGGTGGTGTCTTGAAGGTTTGGGACGCCCCCGCTGATGAGGGAGGCCGTGTCCGAGTCGGAATTGTAGAAGTTGTTGGCGGCGTAGGAAAGGGGGGTGTGCTCGATCCACATCTGGCTGCAGGCTATCTTCAGGCCGTGTGCCTGAAGACGGAAAAGGGTGGGAATCAGGGGGATGAGGTGAAGTATCCGCATCGTGCAGAATTGTGTTTGGTGTTGCTAGCTGTGGAAAAGGGGTTACCTAAGCTGGAACGTATGGCGAGAACAGCTTGATCGCTTGTATCAACACCTCAGCGAAGCATGGGAACGCTGTAGATATGTACATCTTACGCCTGAAGTCCCCTGCAGCCACTGTGCCAATACCTTAAGCTCGTGGTCTCTATCCATCAATCTCAGCAACCTAAATGTAGCCGAGTTTCCTGCACTGGTGGTTAAAAGATATGTCCATTATATGCAGTGGTGTTTATACCAATGTAAACATTCAGTGATCCATATCAGCCCAGAACGATCGAATGTAACGGTGTGTCTAACTTAATCATGAGTCGAAATCGGAGACTGGCAGGATCAATATGAAGTGCATCCTGGGATGTTCCCTCAAACGTCGTCTCCCTATCCCTTGATTTCGGTACGCATTTGCAGTTTTGCCGGCCACCACCTCGTACTTTAAATCCCCTCATTCTTGCTGACCGGCAATATGCGGTATCTGCTGTGAAACCTGTATTATTAATAGGACCGTGAGCAGGTTGTTATGTAATCAGGATATCGTGCTTGGCAGGTTTTATCAGCCAAATGCCGAGTGTGCGTTCGGACCATCTACTAACTTCGGACCCCACATAATGAATTACCCTAACAATGAATACGACTTTTTTCCACAACAACAACCACCCTTTACAACTTCATTCTGTAATATCTTAACAACCGTTTAATTAATTAATTTCGGGTAAAGATGGTTAATTTCGACCGTAAACGCAGAATTCAGGATGCAAAAGATTTTTTACGGAAGGTGGCGCAGAAACCGTTGCAAGCTTACGATTCGATATACCCCAATCAACCTTGTCCCACCGCGTCCATGGCTTTAAATCGCGGTCCGAAGCCAAATTAACAGCGCGCAAGCTATCGGATCAAGAGGAGCGGAAGTTCGTTAATTGGATATTGCTCGAAGAAGTATGCGGTCGCGCCTTTGCGAAGAAATAGGTCCATTAAATAACGGAAGCTTTGCTGGGCCCTGACGGAACCGTCGGAAAGCATTAAGTTAATTACTTTATCGAACGTTACGACAAGATACATACGAAGAAGGGACGAGTTATGCCTCGGAAACTCCTCGAGGCCCGCGATCGCGACGATGTATACGAATTCTTCTCTTTCCTAGCTTAAATCCGAGCCAAATACAGCATCCAGCCCGAAAACGAGTACAATATGGACGAAACGGGCGTCCAAGAAAAGGAGCAACGCGATGGGACCGTCGTGGGAAGCTCGGAAACGGCCTGCACGAGGCTTGGGGAATCGGGGGCCACGTTATGGGTATCTTTCAGCTAGCTGGGGGGTGCGGAGCGCTTCCCATATACGGAAAGGTCACTTACTGATCGGAGTATATAGGTTCCGTGGCTAGACTACTTCAGTGTTGTACGCGTGTTATTGTTGGATATCAGGGGTCCCAAGATAGACAGGACGCCACGGAGATTACCTGTGGCTCAGGGTGGGGACTATACCAGCCACATCCATTAGTATGAGCCCTGACCGACGCGGTCAGAAGGACTCCAAGATCAATACAACAACAGGTTGTAACATCCCAATACTACGCTGTGTCTAACAGTTATCCCCCCGGGTGCCAGGGAGGCACAGCAATAACAGGAGCGGCGTCGACGCTAAACCGTATATGGAAAAAGGTCCACTTTGGGCTCGATACATGGGAGGAACGCGGGTGGGAAACGGGTGCAACGGGTTGCAACAGTTATTGCAACTAGCTTCCTGTCGTTATTTCCCGTTAGCAACCGCGTTTCTGACTAATTTTAGGTGTGTTCTAGGGCCAGAATGGGGAGGAAACGGACAGTTGCAGACCTTGCAATAAATCAACTCATTTCCACAGCCCCAATCAACCCTGCTACTGCCTACGCAGACCCTACTGACAAGGGCACCCTCCGCCCGAACGCGCCGCCGAATCCATCAGTTGGAAGCTATTTCGAGCCCTTATTCGTTAATTCACGCGATCCTTACGTTAAAGCCCTGCCTGCCACGCTGTTAAAGTTAGTAAAGCTATTCGTACCTGTATGGATGGTGGTGTAACGTAAGTGGATTCTTTGTTGCATGCGCTCTTATAAGGTGGATTTGGGTGCCCAAACCCCAATTGGGGTTTGGAATTGCTGATCTTTTGGTCTTGTGGTTAGCGTCGCACCCTCGCTTATTTTACAGGTGGAAAAATGGGTACGATATACGAATACCTTCGATCCCGAATATAATGAAGCAAAGCCCTATTCGCGAGCCCATTAATGGTATCCAACGGACGTCAACGAGGTATATCTGTTCCTTTTCGTCTTGATATATATGTGTGATCACCCCGAAAAATCGATGAAGCTGTACTGGAGCAGCTCACCTGAAACCCCGTATTATCCCTTCACTCGTTTCTTTACGCGGAATCGGTGGCAAGCTTTATATCGGCGCTTCCGTATATGGGACCCTTACGATTATCCCGAATTACCTTTTCAACGTTGTAACGAATGGTCAGACTGGATTCAGAAGGTTGCATTAGAGCTGTACGTACCTGGTTCTTCCATTTCTGTTGATGAAAGCATCGTCAGATTCGATGGAAAAACCTTTTATAAGATAACAATCCCGAATAAATCCGATCCGACAAGTTTGAAAGTATGGATTCTCGCAGAAAACGGTTACTTCTGCTAATGGATGTAGCATCATCCGTAGAAAAATCAAGGGCCTATGGATGTACCGCGGAAAAAGCGTCAGAAGAAAGGTGACGTGCTAAAAGGCGACGATTTTCTCAACAACACCCAACGTGTAACCCCTGTTCTCGTCGACAGGCTTAAGGCTATCCATTCCGGACCTTATCACGTATTCTTCGATAACTTATTCTTTTCGCCACACCTGATTTTGCAGCTACGCAAAAAAGGGATCGCATCAACAGGTACCGCGCAGGAGAACAGTAGGATCGCACAACGCCTTTTAAACCTGGCGAATATCCCAGCTTCGAAGTTCCCTTATAACAGCGTAATAGAGTATCCTACACCTGATAACAAGGTGAATCAAATCGCCTGGGCTGATATGTCCTTGGTATTATTCCTCACTTCGTCATACCGTGGAACTGACCGTATCGAATTAGTTCGCGTACGCCCGAAGCCAAGAAGTAAATGGAAGAACTCTGCCCGTAAATCCTTTGGAAATAACCAGCAGATAACGGTCAAGATACCTCGTATGGCTTTCGATTATAACCACAACATGAACGGCGTTAATATTGGTAATTAAAGGCGTCATGACTTTATATGGGACCATCATTTGCGAAAAAACGCAGGCTAAGCCATTACTTTTAACTTCTTCAGGTTATTATCACGAATTGCTTCATCCTTTAGTTAAAAGGTTAGCCTTCTTGGAACCGCTTCGAAAATGCCACCGAAGTTCGTAAAGCCTTCGCAAAAGAGGCCTTTAGGTATTTCGGACATAAAGCGAACAACAGGAAGCTAGCTTCAGAGAGTACCTTTCGTAATGGCGCCATATAAATTCCTTTAAAATAACACCGACGGGTCTTTTCTAAATACGCTTCTGCTTGTCAAGCTTGCTTGGGCAATACATAGCTAGGTTAACGGCGAATTGGCTTAAAGGTGGCAGGAAACGGCGTTATAAATCGGGCTTCAATATTAAAGGTGCGCTTTCGTTGTGATGTATGTGATGTGCCGATTTGTACTACTGATATATGTTGGTACAAATATCACAGCAAAATTTAGGTGTAAATGGAAGTATATCGTTATTAGCTGATGTAATTCGTTATTAAGGTCCCACTTTTTAAGAGCACAGGCTATATCGCCGGTTATTAGTAATTGCTGTGCCTTCCTGGCTGTAACGGCTGGGCTAGTTAACTAACTATTAAACCTAGTCGTACGGGTTTATGTTGGTAGTGGTATTGTGGAAAACTGAGTAATAGCGATGAAACTAGTTACGTCTGGTAATAATAGATAACTAAAGGTGATTAGGGTAATTAAGTTGTATTATAAGCTGATATTATTTAAGATTTATGGGAAATAATAAGCGTATATATCCTTTTTTAGTTTAAGGTGCTTAAGTTGGTTTAAAACCTTTTTTTGCTAGCCCGATTCCTTTAAGTTTTTTTAAGCCTTTTTGAATTATTTTCCTGGTTTAACCGGTTTAAGCTGTTAAGCCTTTTTGGAGTTAATAAGGCTTTTTAAGCTTTTTAAGCCTGTTACGTAATCTGACCTTTATTTATCGGAAATAATTCCTGTTTTTCCGACCGTAATGCAGGAGGTTAAGTTTTTCGGGCCATAATATGATGTTTCCTTTTTAGGATCTTTGTTCCCAGATCTCCATACGAAGCTCGAACGGCATTCTGGAAAACGGCAAGAACTGAGCCATGACGAGAGTAGTAAAGTTTTGCCGGAAGGTAAGGGAAGGTTGAGAGATTGTGAGAAGTGAGGGACCTCCTTTAAGTAAGGCGAACGGTCTAGTCGGCCTTTCTTTGAAGTCTGCCTTGCTTTAGCCACCCGGAACGGTCCCGTTTCACGTGGAAACCACTTAACTTATCAACGGTGAGGTCGGCTGGCTCCGATTTTCCGTACTGTCGAACGCCAGGCTCTTTGGCGCCGAGTCTGACTTAGGTGGCTGTAGGTGGCTGAGTGGGTGGCTAGGCATGCGGCTGAGCAACTATAACGAAACGCGACCTTTTTTACTTCCCTAACCATTCTCAGAAGCATCAATCGCGGTCAGAAACCATCAAAAACAATCCTATTGGGAAAGATCTCGACGCTTTCCGCGTTTCGTTCAGCTTAATCTACGAAGACAGGAGTATTTCCTATAACGACGCGCTTGATCAGCTACGTTATAAAAGTAGGGCCAACCACCTTCGTTACGATACTTGACTAATTATGATGCAGATCTCCAGAACCTAACTTTCGATCTCCTTTCAGCACTGCAAGGCCTCCGTATCTTTCGTCTGCTTCCCTCTACTGGCGGAGGCAGGAATTTCTTTAGCGACTTATTAAGGCTCAACTCCGCCGTTAATTCCGATAACTTCGACTTCGACCGTACCAAACTTTTCCTAAATGCGGCCTTCGTTAATTACTCTAACGATACTGTCAGCTAGCAGGGGTGCGCTAGCACCCCATATATGGAGATATCCCTCCGATCGGAACATATATGTTCCGGGGCTAGATTACTTCAAGGATCAGTACGCGTTGCGAGAGCGTACGCAACTAGCCATCTAATACAACATAACTGATGTTCCCTATATCTGACAATTAAGAGTCTCATTCGTTTAATTCGCGTATATATCAATTGATCAGCTGTTGCTGAGACGATATAGGCTGTATATTAGTAGTAATTATCCTTATATACATCAATAACAATAATAGCGACCGTACCGTCGACGTCCTTAGTTATCTATAAGGGACCCAAGGACTAAGATCGCTTCAAAGGCGAATTCCAATCCAAAACGTACGCGCTTGATATTTGGGACTATATCGATCCTGATCAGGATATTTCATAGCCTGTTAGACTTACAGAACCCGATATAACCTCTTACCCGAAAAGATAATTTCGCTAAATAACGCAAACGACGCGAACGACCAGATTATTTTCCGAAACCATATACGTCGAAGAGGCCGATCGAACGGGTTATCCGATAAATGTTTTTGAGATGATGACCAAAGGTAAGTGAGCTTATATTCAGGACTTTACGGCGTATATTTATAAGGACCGGAAGTATGAGAACTTCCGTAAGAATATTAACGATCTTACGAAATGGGTTTTGGAATTTGTATTTTTAGCGATTAAAGAAATAAGTTTTCTTTTAGGGAAAAATTTACGAAAGTGGTATGCCAAGCTGGCTGAATCCGGTAAGGTGTACGATAGCAGACTTATAATTAATACCTAACGGGAGTACCGTAAACGATTAAGGTAAATTTTGAAGTTAGTAAAGAAGCTAAACGAATGGATCGTAAAATGGTAAGAGATAATGGCCCAGGGATAACGATACGGTGTTCCAGAAACGAAAATAACGATTATATGGGTTAACGACCTATATATAACTTCGGCTTCTATCGCGGAAACCTGGATAAGAACCTTCCAGATAGTGAACAAGAAAGAGATTAATAACGGTACGATTAGTTACCAAAAGGTAGCGGTTAACTTTTTGGATTATTGGGTTATAACTTATTTCCCATTTATATTACGAAATATTAAAGTAACGTTTTTAACGTTTTACGGGATTTTTGCAGACCCTGTTGATTAGGATAACCTTGATTAGGAGGAAAGCAAACCGATTGACCGTTAACCGCGAGGTAGAATCCCTGGACGAGGACCGAAGCGAGGTAGTCGTAAAGGTTCTAATATAGACCGAAGCGTTAGCAAGCGAAAGCGCGAAAAATCAGATGCCTAAGGTACGCGTTGTAAGGCGTACTTAAGCCCTTATTACATATTACCTTAATGCTTTTATGCATTCCTTAATAAGGTTTTAACTGGCTTCCGCTTTAGTAGCGAAATAATGAAGTTAGTTTACTAACGACTTAATTTTGATTAATCCTTGAAGGAAAAGGTTAATCGTTTGTTGAAAGGTATAGAGAAATTAATTATATAAGAAACCGACTAATTCCTAGAGGGAATAAGACGAATTTTAGCGTGCTTCCTGATTATTGATCAGCGTAGTGCCATAAGCGTTTCGTTTTATCCCTTAAGGAATTTATCCATTCTGGATTTAGGGTTTACGATATATATCTTTATGTCATAGGGCTGTGTGGAGCCCCGTTAAGGGCACCGGCTGAACGCCGATGCCAAGCAGCGTTAGCGCCGCTCCTCAAATTCGCGCGCATAACTATATTTTTACTTTTTCTCTTTTCTTCCCTCCTTAGCTAGAAAATAAATTCCAATCGGCAACCAACTGCAGACCGCATAGGTAAGGCCTTTTACATATTTTTCAGCTTACTATTTAGCGGAAAAGGAGACGTTTAGGATCAAATAAAAGGGTTTTCGAACATTTTTTTTAGGGCTTAGTAAGGGGCCCCTTTAAGCCCGGAATTGCAAAGCGTATTTAACGCAATTACGGATACATTAACGAGCTCTATAGCCGTTATAAAGCAGCGTATAAGCTAGCAGCTTAAAAAAAGCAAGAAAGAAACGGCCCAACTTCGCCAGCACGTAAAGGCCTAATAAAAGGCAAATAACGAACTGTCGCAGTCGGCCGAACAGCTTAAGCAGGGCTTGGTTAACCAACAAAAACTTATCAGCCAGCTACAAGCTCGAAACGGGATACCAGCAGCAAACGTCCCCCCGGGCGCGACCCTATAACAATCGGATGCTTAACTAGCTCCCGCCGCAGAAGCAATTCGGGCGACGGGGGTAACAGTCGAAACGAAACGGAAACCGTTCCTATGGCCCGAGAAATTCGACGGGACGAAAAAGAAGTTTCCCGGTTGGTACGCCTTTATATTTTATAAGCTAAAGATCGACGCGATCTTTATAAAAAGGGTTCGGAAATAATTTTACGTTATTTACGAACGGTTCGAAATTAACATATAACGAACGATTACTATATACTATATAACTGGAGGCCTAAATAACAATTATAACTTTGTAAATTTCCTTCGGGTACTATATAAGCAATATAATAACCGGTATAAAAAAAAAAGCTGCCGAACGTTTTAAAAACTTGAAATAAACAAATAACGCAAAATTTTCGTCGTTTTATCCCGCCTTCGAAAAAACGCTAGCCGACGCGGAAAATACGATATAACTAACAAAGGCGAAGTTTATATTATTAAAGGAAACCTTTAACCGGAAACTTACCTAAATTTTAATGCCGGTAAACCTATTAAAAGATTATAACGCGTAAGTAAACAAAGTAATAAAAATCGCGGGTCGCCTCGAAAAAATAACGCGGTATAAAAGGGTTAACAGTTTTGTCGGAATTTCGCCAAACAATAATAATAAGGTTGCCACCGACCCGGACGGCGATGTAAACATATTAGGAATATCTACGATAAATCGGTAACGACAAGAACCCCACGCTTTTTTTTCCGCGCCGAAATAACGCGTACGATAAATTTTTCAAAAAAAGCGTAACGTTCGTAAAACAAAAAGTTTTTATTTTCGTTATAAACGCCTTAATTGCAGGACGAACCGTTATTTACTGTTACCAGCAAAAAGGCCGCAAAACAAAATTAGCTTTATCGAAACTTTCGAACAAAACGAATTAAAGTTAAAAAACGAAAAAGAAAAAAAGTAATTCTTAAATATCGTTACGTTCGGAAACGAAAAATAACTTAAATTAAAATAAAAATCGCAAAATAAAATATAAACGGCATTTTATTTATTATCGACGTTTATATTAATTAAAAAAAGTTCGAAAAATAAACCGGCGTTAATAGGGCGAAATTAAAAAAATAATATACATAAAAACGGATGTCGACGGGTTTAAGGCCAAAACTTTTGCTTATATTATAAATAACTTAAATTACCTCCTTATCTTGGAAAAGCTTTAAATAAAACGTTATAACGTCGTATATTCGGCGCGGGAACATTTACTAACGGTAAGCGTAATGGGATATATAAAAGTTTACGAAAAAGGATACGGAAAAAAAGAAAGCTGCGTATAAGCCGTTCGTAAGGCCCGGAAAATATCGGCAGCCGCCTTCGGAGCAAAATTTCGAAAGATAAAAAAAATTAAAGGGATTTAACAAAAAACCTAATTATTTTCGGTTACGTTAACCGATATCAATAAGGTATTAATACTTAAAAAGAAAACGTTAATAAATAAAAAGCTTTTATTTAAATTAAAAGCATTTTGGAAATTTTTCGATAAAAAATTAAAAAACGCCTTACCTTTTTACCGTCCGGAAGTTAATTATAAGATATAATTACGTTACGACGAAACGGAATAAAAAATGCCGGTACTATAAAAACTCTTATATGGTATATTACGTAACGAACTGCTAGCGTTAAGAAAAACCCTAACGGAATTTCTTAATAAAGGGTATATCCGCGTAAGCAATTTACTAACCGGGGTTCCGGTTTTATTCGTAAGAAAACCGGAAAAAGGATTGCGCTTTTGTTACAACTATCGGACGCTAAACGGGATAACGGAAAAAAATCGTTACTTTTTACTATTAATTTCAAAAACTTTAAAGATATTATTTTATACGAAATAATTTATTAAGGTAAACGTTTAAATAATGTTTTATAAAATTAAGATTAAAAAGGGAAATAAATAAAAAATTATTTTTCGAATACGTTTTAAATTATTCGAATAATTAATAATACTGTTCGGATTATGCAGTATTTTTATAACTTTCCAGCATTACGTAAACGGGGTATTAAAGGAATTTTTAAACGTTTTTTGTTCCGTATATATAAATAATATCTTTATTTACTTTTTAAGGTTTAAAAAAGATTATATGCAAAAAGTAAAAAAGGTTTTAAGTTGTTTAAAAAAAGCGGGTTTTAATTTCGATATATTTAAATGCGAATTCGTTATTAAATTAACGAAATATTTAAAATTTATTATAAAAGCGGGACGAAAAATACGGATAAATTCCGAAAAACTACGCGCAATTAAAAAATAAAAAGCTTTTAAGATATTTAAAAAAATAAAAAGTTTTTTAAAATTCGCGAACTTTTATTACGAATTTATAATTCGTTATACGGAATTGGCGGCCTTTTTAATTGCTTTAATCCGAAAAAGGATTCCGTTTTATTAAAAGCGAAAAAAAAAAAAGGCGTTCGAATAATTTAAAAGCGCCTTTATATCGGAATTAATTTTCGCGTAATAAAATCCCGAAAAGATTATAATAATAAAAGCGGATTATTTAAAATACGTATATAAAAAGTATTTATTTTAAGTTAATAAATAAAAAATGTTATATTTAATCGCTTATTATTCGAAAAAATTAACCGTTACCGAATTTAATTACAAAATATATAATAAAAAATTATTAATAATAATTAGTTATTTAAAAGCTTAAGATATGGAATTACGTAACGTAATAACTTTATTTAAAGTAATTACCGATTATAAAAATTTAAAGTATTTTATAACGATATAAAGGTTAAAGGAATATTAAATAAGGTAATTCGAAAAACTTTTACGGTTTAATTTTTATTTAAAGTTCCGCGCGGGCCGTTTAAATATTAAGGCCGACGCATTTTTGCGTAAAAAATAAAATATGCTTTCGGAAAACGCCGATAATAAAAAGGTTAATTATAAGTTTTAATTATTAAATGAGAAATAATTCTTTTTAATACTTATAAGGAATAAAAATAACGTAAACGAGCCGTTAGCGGTTAATAAGATAAGTACGAAAAAAGGGGAACTTTTCCGGGAAACGTAAGTATTTTAACATTACGAAAATTTCCAAAAAGCTTAAAACGTAACGTTAAAGTACGACAAAAGTTACGTCCGCGTTATCCGAGCTATCGCCGAAGGGAAACGTAACTTCCCTGCCGATTTAAAGTTAATGGTATTTATTATTAAGTATTCGTTAAATATTAAAGGTTTCCCTTAATTTCGTAACCGTTTATGGATTTTAAATTAAAAGCCGTTTAAAACGGCCTTAATTTAAAATACGTACGACTTTTATATAATAAAATATTTAGGTAAAAAAAGTTACGATAACGGTATTCGCGAAAAGTTTTTTTTAGCCGGGTATATATCGTACGGTTAAATAATTTTGCAGGAATTACGATATATATAATTATAAAAACGTATAAAGAAATAGGAAAAAGGAATTATTAAAGCCGTTGCCGGTTTCCGAACGATTTTATAATAAGTTATCGATCGATTTTATAACCGATTTGTTAATTACTTTTAAATACGATTTAAATTTTCTAATAATTATAACGGATCGATTATTTAAATTAATCGTTTTAAAAGCAATACGTACGATAAACGTAAAAGCTTATATAAAGGTATTTATAAAAACGTATTAAAAATTTTATGTTTTTTTTAAAGTTATTATAAATAATAAAAAAACGAATTAAATAAGGAAGTTTTAAAGTAAGTTTTGCGAATTAATAAGAATAAAGAAATATTTTTTTACGGCGTATTATTCCGAAACCGATAGTTTTACGGAAAGGATTAATTAAAAAATGTTAATTTATTTATAAACGTTTATAACGTACTTTTAATAAAAATAAAATAAATTTTTTCCGGAAACGATATTTATAATTAATAACCGAAATATAATTTCGATAAATTTAAGCCTTTTTTTTTTACGGGTATTACGTAAATTCGGTTTTTTAAGTAAAAAGTAATTCGGTATTTAAAAAGGATTTACGTATTAAAGCGGAAAATTTCGTTAAAAGATTACGAAAAGGGACGGAATTTGTTTAAGTTGTTATAGTAATTATTTAGTAGGTTTAGGAAAAAGCTGCGAACAAATATCGCGCTTTTGCCGAACGATACGAAATTGGTAATAACGTATAATTATTTTTTAAAAATATCGTTATTTTTTGGCCGTCGAAAAAGCTAAAATAGCTTTAAGTTAAATATTAAGTAATTAAGGTAATTAATTTTTACGTAATCGAATTAAATATACCGAAAGGGATTTATAATTACTTTTACGTAAATTTATTAAAGTGCGTAAGTTATAACTTTTTGCCGTTATAAATTAATGCGGATATATAATTTCTTTTAGTATTTCCGGAAAAAAGCGAAAAATCCGAATATAAAATAAAAAGTATTTTTTAAACCCGGATTAAAAAGGTAAAAAAAGGCGTTAAACGAAAGATTTTAATAAAATAAAAAAAGTACATAAAATTTACGTAAAAGCCGTTTATAAAGTTTGCGGATATAACGGTTTTATAAAAGTTTAAAAGGAAATATAATTCCGTAATTATTAATAATAAATTTTAGGTATAACGTTTTATTAAAAAACGGGCCGGCCGGAAAGTAATTCGGAAATTACGCGAAAATAATTTATAAAAAGCGTAAAAGTTTCGGAAAAGCCGTTTCGGAATAAGGTTATTTTAATTTATAAGTAACGTATCCGTAATTTATAAGTAACGTACGAAAAAAGGAAATAATAGTTAAGATATAAGTAGTATGCCGGTTACGTTTAATTTTTTAAAACTTTATAAACTTAATAATTTACTTAAAGGTTTATAATTTTTAAATTGCGTATAAAAAGCGCGGGAAATGCGCGCGCGTTTAGTTATTCCTTATTATTACTATCGGCGTTACCCTTTTTAATATCCGGCAAAACGGGGATTTTCTCGTCGATCGACTGAGCGACGGTTATAAAGCCTTTAAAAGCAAAGGCGATACGGTTACTAACGTCGATTAATTCGGCCTAAAAAGTAGTTAGCAAGTAACGCGGAAGTTTCGTATATGAACCGTTTACGTATTAAGATTTGTCGTTTTTATATTCGATACGGCCTTTGTTACGGAAAGTAACCGGGATACCGGAACCGAAGGCTTAAGTAATAAGTAAGTAACATACGAATAACGGATTAGTAACGTATACGTATCTTTTTATACGTAATATATAAAAACTTAATTCGAAAACGTAAAGCTTTAATATTTGCTTTTTTTTAGGTACGAATAAAAACTAAAAGGTAATGTTAATAATGCGGAAATAATTCGGAAATAATTTACGAAAATCGTATTTATCTTAGTTTCGATAATTATATTTACGGGTAATCTTATAAAAAGCATAAATCGTTTTACGGAATTCGGGAACGTTAAAGAATTATACGAAAATAACGTTAAAAAAACGTATTAATAAGAAAATAAAAAAAAGGTAATAAAGAATTTACTTTAAGATAATTATAGTTATAACCGGTATAAGCTATATATTTAACCGTTTTTTTATTTGGAAACATAAGTAAGAAAAGAATAAAAAGGAAATTATTTAAAAGTAACGTAATTACTTTATTAGTTTATATAAAAGGTATTTGGGTTCTCGGCGAAACAAGAGATATAGGTAAAGCAAGGTATTTTTCGAGTACGGGAAAGATATTCGGCTAAGGCGACGCGGGTACGCAGCGTTAAAGTACCGCCCGCCGCAAGGCTGTTAAAAGGGCCGGAACTTTTAATAGCTTTTTTTTTACTAGGCATTTTGGAAGCGTTACGGCATACCTAATTAGCTTACGAACGGCTAGCTAACAGCGTAGGAAAAGCGCAGTTTAGGGGAGAAAAGGGGGGGCGGCGAGAAATAACTTACCGATTTGGGTTGTTATTATTGGAAAAAGGTTGCAGGTGGGTAGGATAAGGGTCCTTTTTATAGGTGGGTCGACGAAAGCCTACAATTAATAACTGGAGCTAGTCCCGATTCGGAAATCGGGTTTTTGACTAATCAAAAGCGGGGATCAGCGTAGTTATTAATTATAAGCGGAGCTAAATCCAATTAGGATAAGTGGGGGAGTAATGTCATGGGGCTATATGGAGCCCCGTTGAGGGCACCGGCTGAACGCCGATGCCAAGCAGCGTTAGCGCCGCTCCTCAAATTCGCACGCATAACTGTATTTTCACTTTTTCTCTTTTCTTCCCTCCTTAGCTAAAAAATAGACTCCAATCGGCAACCAACTGCAGACCGCACAGGTGAGGCCTTTCACACTTTAACTTTATTAGCAGGTTTTTAAATTTTAGACTAACCGTATAAGGTGACGGAGTATACGTAGGGAAGAGTTTCGTTCCGATTAAAGGATACGGAAAGGTAAATATATTATTTTAGAGCTTTATAGGCCCGAAAGCGTTGCGTTTGTACGACGTTGCTTATTGCGAGGATTTCGTATGTAACCTGGTATTATTCCGATAACTTCGGAAAAAGGGGTACTGGTGGGATAACCGGAGAAATAATAATTTTATTCGAAATAAGTTTAATCAGGTGGTTGTTACGTTGATAGATAAGTTTAATTAGTTCGTTATCGAAGATATCAGCGTAATAATACCTTATACAGCCCTGGTTGCTTATAGACGAAACGTTAATTTATATATAGCGAGATTACCGCGAACCGGTAACGGTACGATATGGCACCTAAGACTAGGATACTTAGGGCCCGAAGTAATCGTTTAGTTGCAGTCCCATACCAGAGAAGTCCGCCTAAAGGGTTTTATAATAGTCGAATACCAAGCATATGGTAAGGTAAAGGCTAAAAGGCAAATACGCCGCGAGCTTAAAAAGGGAGCGTCCCGATTAGGACAGCGAATTGCTATCGATTTCATAGATTTCGAAAAAGACCCTGAAGGATATAGATACGTTATATTTGTTACCGATAGATATTTAGGTTTTATTTGGGATATTTACTTTAAAAATCGCAAGTAAGTTATATTAATCGTAGCGTTTCAATACCTTTTAGAAGTTTTGAAAAATTAGGATAAGGTCTTTTTGCAAGTGATCGAATGCGATAACGAAATTTTGAAGAATTATTAATTTCGGGATATATTTTAGTCGTTTTCTTTTAGTATTAAACTTAAGCCTTTAGTACCGTATATTTAGGCTTGGAACGGGGGTACAAAACGTTTAGGAGGTGTAATTAAGGAGAAAGCGATTACGATACGGAATAGCGTTAAGTTACCCTCGTTCTTGATTGTATTTATCCTTAAAGTTGCAGTATATTTATATAACCGGACTTTTAAATACGTTCTTTTTTGGCAAAGCCTATACGAGGTTTATTATATTTATTTGGCGTACAAAAACGGCGTTATAATATTTGATCGAAAACCTTAATAAGCCCACCTGCGAGCATACGGCTGTATGGCTTACGTTATAACAGCGGCCGCTATAAAGAAAGAATAGAAACTTTAAAAGCTAAATTTTAAAGTATAGATTAGCTACTTCGTCGGTTACCGATTTACAAATATCTACGAGATCTGGAACCCATTAATTAACAAAGTTATCGCTATTCGAGACGTATAGTTTAACGAAAAGGCCACCTTTTTAGGTGATATCAAAAACTTAAAAAACGATTTTTTGTACGTTATGGAAAAGGAATTATAATAATTACTCCGATAGGTAGAAATATCTGATTAGGTTAACAGCTACCTTATACATACATAAAAAGAAGATGAAAATTTAAGCGGAATAATTCAGTTACCGGCTGGGTAGGAAAAATAGCTCCAAAATGGCATAGGCGTCCAAAAAAACGTACGGAATAGTAAAGAATAAACTTGTTCGCATAGGATTAATTACCTTTACACGACCGTTATATTCGAACTATTTCCGTCCCCTGGATTATTATTACTGTTAACGTCTATTTTGATAACTGTTATGATCATTACGCCGACGGAAGGAATAAAGGTAACCTTAGATTTTTATCAGATTATTTAACCCAATATAACGGTAAAAGACGAAGGTATTTTACGGGTTAGAAACGTAAGTTTTCCGTATGTTCCGTACCGAAATGGTATTATTCGAAACGATTATAAGGTATGGGAAGCTGCTTTTAATACAAAACGGCTGGCCCACTTTATAAGGACGATCGATAACCGGCCGGTAAGCTACGCAAATTTAGGGCGAATAAAAACCCGAAGTACGCGTTATCCTAATCGAAAAAGTTTTAATATATTAAAAGTAAAAACGTTACCTAGGCCGCTAAACCGGATATATAGGCGAAACCTACCGCTACCGCCGTAAGGCCATAAAAAGCTAAATATATATCCGTTAAGGACGTTATTTTATAAAGCCGAAAAGGCTTATTTATAAAGTTATAAAAAGATAAAATCTTAGGAGGTTATTAATTAATTTTTTGTTAAAGGGAAATAGGTTCTAGGATATATATAGGTATACGTTTACAAGTTCGATAAGTATAACTGGCTCCAGAAATGTAAGGCCCGTCTTGTCGTACGAGGCGATCAATAGCTTAAAGACGCTTATAAGAATACATATGTATTTACGTTAGCTGGAAGGTCTTTTCGGACCTTGATCGCTATTACGGCTAAGTTCGACCTAAAGCTTAAGTAATATAACGCTGTAAACGTTTTCGTTAACGCGAATTTATCTTACAAAATATACATAAAGATACCCCTAAAATACCCATAACGTGGCAAAATTTTTCTGGTCAGGAAGGCATTATACGGATTAAAGGAATCCCTTTTACTTTGGCAGAAGAACTTTACCGGTACGCTTAAGGATTTGGGACTTAACCCCGTTCCTTACGAACTATATTGTTTTATTCGTTAAGGGGTACTTTTGTTTTTTTACGTCGACGATATTGTTGTTACGTACAGTAAGAAATATCAGGATTTCGTTAATTAGTTAATTTGACAGATACAGGAACGGTATACCTTTATAAGAAGTAAGAACCTATAGTAATTTTTCGGGATCGAAGTAATTAAAAATAAACCTAACAAAAAATTTTAGCTATCTTAATCAGACTTTATAAACAAATTGGTTAACCTAGTTCTTAAAGAAAGTCTAAATAGCCTTTCAAAGACGCTAATAATTAGCGTTAAGTTATTACCGAACCCTAATTTAGCCCACCCAGGCTTTATTAACAGATACCAGAAAAAGATCGGTTCTATTTTATATGTTATAATTAATACGCGACTCGATATATTTTTTGTAATATTCCGATTCGTACGATTTAATATAAACCCTAACAACGTACATCATACAGCTACCGATTGAGTTATATTATACCTAATTAGGACCAAAACGTTTGCGTTGTAGTTCGGTAGCGAGGATTCGATGGATACTTGGAACGACGCCTTTTTTGCGGATAATACGATCGATCGAAAAAGCTCTTAAGTTTACGTTATAAAGTTATTCGGAGGAGTGATAAAATGGCGGGCGAATAAGTAAGATATAATAATTACTTTTATAATAAAAGCGGAATTATTATCTTTTACGCAGGTTATAAAAAAAGCCTTATTTAGCTTTCGATTAATTAAAGAACTGGGGATTATCCTAAATACGGAACCATTAAATATGTGGTACGATAATTAACAAACCATATAGTTTATTAACGCCGACATCGTATTTTTGCAAATAAAATTACGGTACGTAAATATATATAATTACTGGCTGCGAAAGGCAGCAGAAAGGGACCTGATTAAAATGGATTATACGCCTACAGGCGACATATTAGCGGATGGTTAACTAAAGCCTTATTACGAAAAACTTTTAAGCATTTCAGAGAATAGTTAGGATTAGTGGATATTATAAAGGCCTTAAATTAACGGAGGAAGATTTTAAAAGTTATCTTAAAGAAGGAATTAATTGATTAAAAGGACTTAATTGCCGGAGGAAAGGTAAAATGGAAAGTTGTGGCTTTAGGAAGCGATAAAGTGTGACGATTAACGCCATAACTGTATCAAGGCGCTGAGGGGGTGTGTTAGTTAGCAGGGGTGCGCTAGTACCCCATATATGGAGATATCCCTTTAATCGGAATATATATGTTCCGGGGCTAGATTACTTCAAGGATCAGTACGCGTTGCGAGAGCGCACGTAACTAGCCATCTAATATAACACAACTGATGTCCCCTATATCTGACAGATACTTTTATCTGGGATTAAATTTATAAAGCCGTCGCCGAAATTATATACCCTCCCCAACCGATAACTTCTTCCCTTTAACAAACGCCGTAATTCCGCAATATAAGCAACTTCGCCAATTCGTCGGAATATCGCAAATACGTAAACGATATGCTTAAGAAAAAGTTCGGCCTTATATATATCGAGCTTTAAGATTTCGACGAAACATACTTTAAAAATATAACCAACCTTAAAATAATATCCGAAACGTTTTTTAAATAATACATAAAAGGCGGTAATCCGTTTTTTAATAATAATTGGAAAAAATAACTAAAAGACGTAAATTAAGATAATATATTAAGTTAGTTTGCTAATTTTAACGAGAAGTTAATAACATTTACGGAATACCGCAAATCGACCTAATTATATTAACGAAAATTACTGGCATAACTTAATAAGCCGATCCTAGGCTTTATAACAAAGCGCAAAATGGATATCGGTTTCGTAAGCTACCTTAAGGTTAATAAAAACTTTCGATATTATTAGATATAAATCCTTATACCTAGAAAGCTAAAAAGCGACCCTTTTACCGATACAGCTTTGAAGGTATGGCTTAACCTTTGAAGGTACGCGAAAAAGGTTTTTTATACTTAAAATATTTGCCGTTTTGTTTTAGGCTTTATAATCTGTGGACCGCTTATAAGGATATGGGGGTTTGATCCTTTTTTGGGGGGGGGGTTCGTATCTAAACAATTCGACATTAATAAAAACGGTTTGCGGTTCGTATTTACAATTTTCGGGTTCCTTTAAGTAAGTAAAAAACAACTTGGGTTCAATTTTACCATTATTATATCTGGCAATAAACGATATATTAAAATTAGGCGGAACGGCATTTAAGAACGCCTTATTATCGATAAAGTGATTAGGCACGCGCCTTGCGTCGTTAACCGGTAACGATTTGCTGGAAAACCCGCCGTGCGGGAGACGCCCAGACGCCGTTCGTTATCAAGGATTCGTGGCAGTATACGGAACGAGAGGAGGAAGGGGAGTTGTTCCGAGAAGCGACTGATAGAAGCGGGTAAATGTGGCTCGATATGATTACTACGAAATTGTTCGGATATTTGGTATGGATGACGACGTCCGAAATAATATTCTGAAACGGATGGATATTACCAACGCTGGAAATTACCGACCGGAACGTTTAATAACGTTAAGTACGAGCGCAGTCGTGACTTTACGGAAAGGGCGCAGTAGCACGGTTGGTCGAAAGCGGTCTGCTAGCTGCACCGATTATACCCCTACCGCCGAGCAAGCGATCCTGCTTAATATTTCCGACTAAGGTAGATAGTAATATACTGCCGAATCGGGTACATAGGCGTGTTATTCTTCGTGATTATGAAAAACCTATCTACGCGGCAAGCTCCCGGGCAGCTCTGTTTGGCGCGTTAGAGGCTGCGTTAAAGGGCACGAGTCCTTGCGTAAGGGCGTTTATAGCTATTGGCGTGCTTTACGGCAAAGAGCACTTTTTTATGCATGACCTGGAGTCATTTTTCTGGGTGCTGTTCTGGATATGTATTTATTATAATGGGCCAGGTAAAGATATTAGGCCTACTGAGTTTGAGAGCTGGAATTACGAGACGACAAGTTGGCAGACTTAAAGAAAGGATAGATATCTGATGAAATGGAACTTTATTAAGAGGGCAGAGTATCTGCTTTTTATGTGCCTATTAGGAAAGCTGTGAACATACCTTCTATCGAGGTAGTTACCTAAGGTTGGGTAATTACGAGCCCACTGTTAATGAGTAACGATAGGTGTACGCTTTGACTAGCAGCAGCCCTTGCGCCTTCTAGAGTTACGCTTGCTGACTGCCTTATAAGTAGTGGATGACAAAGGCATCCTTTCTTTCCACCTTACCTCCAACCATCCCTCCTCCTGTTCTCAATAAACCCTTCCATTTTATTTTTTGCCTTTCTAACTTTTTGCAAATTAACGCTATAAATATAACATACCATAGCAATTTACTGCAGGTTAGTTACCTATTATCGCAACCTGTTATCTACCGTATCTGGGGATTGGTTGGCAGAAGTAAATGGCCTCTTCTGCCCCGGTTGTTAACATGCCCTTTTATTTGGCGGTTCTCGATTCGAATAAAGCGGAAACGACCTTCTCCGTTGCCTTACCTGCCTGTTGTGCCAGATGTGGTACGATATATTCCGGCTTAAAGCTCGCTAACGACGTTAAGGTTTTTGTAATCGGACGCCAAGTCGTTACGGGTATTTTCGTAACTTCGATTTTGTAAGCATATATCTCGGTTCCTTATATTCCCCTTACCTTTTCGTTTAATTATTCGCAGGAATTTCCAATGGCCTGATATGCCCCAGGATAAAACGTATGTCCGAGACGTACTTATTAAGTAGTAAGCATATTTCAATCCGGTCGATATTATGGCATATGGCGATCCGGAGTTCCGTCTCGATGAGATTAAGGTATTAATGAAATAGGTTATTAAAAAGCTTGCCATTAGGGATGCCGACTTTTCGGGCATAGAGGCCAAGCAAGACCAGGGTCGCTTTTTATGCGACGTTTTTTTGGCCCTCGAGAAGGATATAAAGAAAATGAAGGTTATATGGCTGGCCATAAGTGCTAACCGGGCCGACTTCGTCCAGGTTGTACCGTATAATGTGGATGGGATGGAGTTTTATATGCCGAGAGACGAAGAGGGGACCGATGCTAACGATAACGTTCTTACGTTTATGAGGTCGGCTATGGTCGCCTTAGTTAAGCTGTACGTAACCTGGAAACGAGCTATTCCGGCCCCGAGTTTAAAATAGTCGGAGCAGGTCGAGAAAGCGAGAAAGGCGTTTTATCCCGGATGCATTTGATTATGAGGGTCCTGCGAAGACGGAGCCGTATTTCGTGGGTAGTTAGGATTCGTATGTTCGAAATTTTGTCTGGTGCATATTTTCCGATTTCTAATAATAGCTAGACTTTATCGGGGATGCGTTTTTTAGTTGCCGTTGTATTTTTTTTTTACGCGATATTTATTAGGTAGTTTTGAATTTACCGGTTTCCAGTTTATAATTTATGCGTCCGTCCTTGTTTTTAGCGATGATTGTACTGATCGTGAACGTTGACAGATGTTACGGCTGTTAATGCGGCAATACCAGCCATGCTTAGCTTGGATGGCGGGACAGTCGAAATTTTACTAACAAGTATATCGGGATGCTCTGCTTAGTACGTTTATCAAATTGTCTCAAAGGCAGTTTGGGGATAAATATTATGGATATTATGGTATTGTGTCCTTCCATCACCTAGGTGGCCCATTGCATATACGGGCGGCCGTTTCTCACGGGAGGCCGACCAATACCCCGCCCCCTTTTTTTTTCTTTCGGCTTTGCGATATTAATGAACTGGGGTTCTGTTCGTAGCCGATCAAGTTCTAACCAATCCGTACCTTTTAATGTTATCTAGCATTAGCAACGTAATGTGAGTAATACATGACGAAAGCTAAGGAAAAATTTTCCATCCTTTTGATATCATTATCTTGCGGGTAGCATCCGTGCGCTTGGAGCTGTTAATATTTAAGCGTGCATTACATTCTTTTTCTTAACTTTTGGCACTTTTGGTAACTCTGCCACCAGTTAAAATCAAAAATACTAAGGCCAAAATCTCGTAATCGTTGGTTCGTTTCTTTATAGAAATAGCTAATAATTAACGAAATAAAGGTTTTTATTATACCATAGCAACTTATTAAGTTATTTAACGATACGGTTTAATATATTTAATAACTTAAATTATTTATACCTTTAAATTTTATATAATTAAAACGGAACAAAAAAAAACCGGTTAATATCCAGGTTTTTCCATTAATAGATTATATTAACGGAAAGGCCGTTAATAAATTCCAAACCGATATTACGATTTCGGTAATTATTTTCCGATTTAATAAAATAAAACGTTAAGTATAAGTTAAAAAATAAGTTATCGGAAATTTAACGGGATATTTAAATTTTTTCGTTAAATATTATAACGGTAATTACCAGGCCGATTATAAAACGTAAGCAAAATTTATCGTTAAAATATTCGACGGTTATTTTAATATGGCAGTTTTTTGTAATTTTTAATAAGGCGATATATGTTTTTATTTGACTATTAAATTTATAATTAATTAATTCAAAAACAAGGCCGTATATTAAATTTTTAAATAAATTTTATAAGTTAACGTTACCAAATTAAAATTTAATTTGAATTTAAACGGTAGTATAAAATTGTTAAACGTTTACCGTTAAAATTAACTTGATTATATTTTAACTTTTTAATAAAGAAAATAATAAAATTTAATTCGTTTAAAAGAAAAATAATAAATTTATAAAAAATAACTTTTTATATTAAAAGTTATTATTTATAAAAGATTTCAAGATTTAAGGTTATAATAATTAAATATTTTAAATATTTCGATTACAAATATAAATTAATTTATTAAATTAATTATTAGATAAATTCGGAATAAACTTTGTAACCGGAAGTAAAATAACGCCCAAGTAAAATTACGAATATCGATATTATTTAGGTATCGGAATAATAATATATTTACGCGGCGCCGAATATATTATATACCTTTCCGGATTATATTAACCCGGGACGTATTATTAATACGTAAAATATTATATATAATAAGGTTTACGCATAAATTAAGAAACGGTTTATAAGTTATAAGCTGTTAAGGTACGGGTTTAATTTTGTTATTAGCTATAAAATATGGATAATATTTTTTTTAATTTTGGTTAAATTTTTTAAGTTTTTTGATATTAATAATTGATTTAGGCCGATAATAAAAAAAATCGGTAATTAAATTATATAACTCAAAAGATTAAAGGTATTATTTTAAAAAACGGTATTAATAAATAACTTAATGTAATAATTATAGGAATAAGTTAAATTAATATTCGGAAGGCAAATATATCCGGCCCTTTAAATATGTAAATTATCGGGGGTTTTTTTTAACGAAATACGAAAATTATGTAATTGCTCTTAAACGGGTGAAAAAATAGTTAATATAGTTTACGAAAAATAAATTTAAGAATATTCGGAAATCGGGGGTTAAAAGGCATAAAAAAAATTGTTCGATTAAAACCGGAACCGGTTTCGGAAAATAAGGAATTATTTTAACTTTCGGCAAAAGGGTTTAATAAGTCATAATTAGGTTAAATAATTAACGGCAAAAAAAGAATACGAAATAAAGCGGTTTTTATAAGGTTTAAGCTTATTTATACGTTTTTAAATATGGGTTATTTGAAATTAAGGTTTATTACGGTATTTAAGGTAACAAATTATGAAAGTAATATTAAAATATTTATTATAATAATATCGGAAAATAATTTATTTCGCTTTAAGATACGAAATATAACGATAATAAACATTAATTAAAAAAGCAGCTTACGTATATATCCGACCATAAAAGTAATAATTTTAAATATTAATTTTAATTATTCCGTATCACGTTTAAAAACGAATAGAGTAAAAGGCGTAATAAACGCCGTACGAATAATAACGTACATTTAAAATTACGCGATTTGCGCGTAACTTCATATAACATACGTAAGGTTTTAACGTTATATATTACTTTATTAAAGCTTTATTAGGTTTAAAACGTAAATATAATGCAAATTTGAAAATTTTAAGTAAAGAACGATACGAAAATATAAAATTACCCGGAACTTAATTTATACGTAGCGATAAATAATTGTATAAAAAAGGAACGGTTTAGAGTAATAATTTACGTTAAAAAAAGGGCGTTATTTAACGGTATAATAATAATAGCCGGTTTATTTACGGGATTTCTTATAATTAAATGTAAATAAGTTTTTTATATTTAACGTATACCGCGAACCGTATACGAACGTTACGATTAATTATGTTATTAATTTAACGTTACCGAATAATTACTTAATAAAAAATAATTGGAACGAATAATATTTATATTTCGAATTAAGGGTTAAAAAAGGAATAAAAATAAAAATATCGTATATTGATTTATTATTAACAAGATAATTTATATAAGTATATTAAGCGAATTTACCTATAAGGCGGAGTACGTATTAAATTTAATTTCTTTTATTATTTTTTACGTAAAAATTATAATTTGCGACGAATTTAATTCCGGTTCGGACTATTTTATTTTATTAATAATTATCTTAAGAAAGTGTTAAAAAGAATAGAAATAATACCGATTACAGGTTTCGGAGCTGGATTTAAAAACGTTTACGGATTTAGTTATAACGGGTATAACTTTAGTATTAAATATAGAACCGGTAACTTTATAAAAAAAAATTCAACTTTTTACATTTAAATTATTATTTCGGTTTTTTAATCGGTAATAAAAATAATAGGTAAACCGGCGAAAAATCGGGATTATAAAGCGCCGTAGTAAATAAAGGAATGATAGGAAACTTACCGCGTTTATGAAAATTTGGAAAGGTATAAATAACGTACGAATTAAAATTATACGGACGAATACTGGCGTTTTTTATCGGTAATCCGTAAAACCAAAAAAAATTACTAGCGGGATATTATTAAAACGGTTATTACGGATAATAAATTTTATAAATTTATTAACTAATATAAATCCGGGTTTCGATTAAAATCCTTACTTTTATAAATAGGAAATAAGATAATAAAAATATTTTAAATAAGGTAAAACTTTTACGGATAAAAACTTTAAAACGTTTTTCGGCGGACGATAATATAAATTTAATTTTTAAAAAGTATGGATTAATAAAACGGTTAACTTTTTTAGGATATTAGAATAATATTAAACGAAGTTAAAGTTTATGTTATAACGTTATATAATATATTTTCCTGCATTAACCGCGTTATAATTAAGTTATTAAAAGTTAATTGGAATATAGTTAAATAATATATTAAAAATATTTTTGAAAACGTTGTAGGGCTTACGTATTTTCCGATAATTTGGCGAAACGCAAAATTATCGATAATACTTAAAGTAGGAAAAAAGAATAAAAATTTATTAAAGTTTTAGTAATTTATTATTTTATTTTCTTACCTTAATAAAAACTAAAAAGGTTAATAGCGAAAAGGTAAACGTAAATAACTTTAACAAATAATATTTTTAACTTATAATATAGCGGGATATTAATTAAGCGTTTAACGATAAATTTAGTAACTTTTTCTATATACGATACGGAATAAATATTAATTAACGGCTTAAAAGTTTTCATAATTATAATAAACGTATAAAAAACGTTTAATACCTTATTAAAAGAACGTTTACTGCAAAAAATAAGGGAATAAAGTTAGCCATTATTAATATTTCGTTTTACGGATTTCTTTTTGTCGAATAAAAAAATATAAATATAGTTAAAGTTAAAAACTACGGAATATAATTAGGTTTGGTACGGTACGCCGTAAGGCATTTTATTTTCGCCGATTTTTTATATGTTTTATCTTGCGGAATTATTATAATAAAATCGGAATTTAAAATTCGGTTTTATAAATAATTTATATTTATATAAAAGGTTTAAATTATTTGATAAAAACGTTTAACTTTAATCCGGAACGTATAATAAATATTATACTAATGTAAGAAAAATCGGGTTTATTTCGTTCCCGAAAAGTGCGAATTATTGCATATTATTAAAGTATAAAAGGTTTATAACTTACCGATAGTAATTAACGACAATTCTACGATCCGCCCGGTGGAAAATCTAAAAGGTAACGGTAAAATACCGGTATTTAAATAATTTAAGGTTTAATTTGATAAAAGATTTTACATTTAAATAATACGTTTCCGAAAAAGCCGGTAAAACGATATAATTTGTATAACATATTCGGCATTTAATTAATACGAAATACGGTTTGCCGGCGTCTAGTTTACGAAAAGCCGTAATTACGTACGTTATTTTTATAATACTTTACGGTACGGAAATATGGTATAAGGGACGTATTAAGCTTTCGAAAATAAAACATAATCGGAAAAAAACGAAATTAACGTTAAGATAACTTAATATGTCAGAAAAATTTAACGGATTTTTACTTTAGTAATTAAAGTTACCTTGCCGGTTTAGAAAATAACGCTACCGGCCGTACTTTAATAAAATTTGGGAATGCCGATAGTTTAAATAATTTTAAACCTTATATTATAGAGATCTTTTTATAAGTTACGTACGGTAAATAAGAAATATTTTTTAGTTAAAAAAACTGAATTAATTAAAATCGTTAAAAAGCGCGAAATAAGGGGTTTTTATAATTTTAAAATTAAAGTATAAATAACGGTAAAAATGTTACTACCCGTATAATAATTTATTTTAATTCCTTTTAAGTATTTACTTAATTCGGAAAAAGATTTTATATAAACTTTTAATTAAAAAAAAGTTGTTAAGGTTTTCGAGATTTGGTATACGGCTTTGCCGCCGGATAACGTTATTATCTTTTCGAACGGTTTGTAAAATAAAACAAAAATTAGTTATAATTTTGCGGTTTATTAAAATAAGCGATTTTTTTAGTACGGGACGTAAATGTTTGGATTTTTATTTTATTATTTTTGATGCGGAAATAATAAAAGTTTAAAAGAGATTAAAATACATCGTTACGGAATTACTGAAAATTAATTAAACGCGAATCTAAATTTATATAAATAATACGAAAACGATTTAAAGGGTTAAAAAGAATATTACTATATTTTTTTAATAAGCTTACTTAAAGTTTTACGTAATAACGGATACGTATAACGTTAAAATGTGTTAAACTTTAAAATATTGTGGCGTAAAAGAAATAAATTAATTAGTAAGTTAATAAAAATAAGTTTAAAATGAAAAAAGGTTAATAACGATTATATAATTACGGATTACGGGATTTAATTTAAGGCAAAATTACGAAATAAGATATAACGAAAAATGTAGTAAAAGGTAATTACTATTAAGTTTCTGCAACGTTATAAGGGTTGGAAATTAAAATATTATTTACGTTATTCCGATAAATTAAAATTTAATTAAACCGGTTTTATATTATTATTTAATATTTTATACGAAGTATGGCAATTTTGCTTAATATTACCGGAAGTTTAATTACGAAAACGCCGAATTGCATTATATTTGCGGTAAGCTTAAAGTATTTAAATATTTAGTTTATTATAAAAAGCTAAACGTTTTTTTGAAAAATTAATTATTTAAACCGAAAAAACGTTTTTAAGGGGTTAAGAAAAAAACTTATTATTTAGCGGAATTTATAGGTAACTTAATTACTTTTAAAAATTATATCGGGGTTATAAAGTTTTATAAAGATATTTGTATACGGAGATAAAGTAGGTTAGAATAAAGTTATTCGATAAAAGTTATACGTTATTATTAAACGTCGCCTTATACGGAAACGATTATCTTGTAATATTAAAAACCGTTTAAGACCTTAAAGATTATATTTTTTTTTAAATTTTTCTTTATTTTTAAATAAAAAGTTAAAATGTTTAAAAGGTTACATTTAAAAGGATTAAAAAGTTAAAAAAAGGGGATTTAATTATATACGTTAATACGTTTAAACGTATAACTTGTGATGTACAGCCGATAATTTAGTATAATTATTACGGTTACGATTTGGGATTAGGCCTTAAAAACCCGTATTATAAAAACGATAAACGTTAAGTATTATTTTTATATAGAAAAGGGAGGATATAATTTAATATGCTGGAAACGGTAATACGTTTACGGATATAAACTATTAAATGGGTTTATATTTATAGATAAGTAAATTAAATAAATAATTTTACTTCACTTAATACGTTTATATACCTTAGAAGAGGTTTTAAAATAAACCGTCACGTAATTGTCCTTTAGCGTTAAATATTATAAATAAACAAATAAAATCATTTTTTTAAAAGTTGCTATTTATCGCCTAATTATCGATTTAACCCCGTAAATATTAGTCGTGCAATTTTCGTCCATTTTATATAATTTCGAGCCGGTTTTAGCTAATTCGTTTATTAATTTGTTTTTAGGGACGCCGTAATATTTAAGGTATTATCTTACCCGGATATCGCGCGTTTTTATCGTTACGTAAAGTTTAAAGTAAGTTTATTATAATAATAACGCCGCGTTAATACGTAAACCTTAAATCGCCGTAATATTATTTAAATATATTTAAATACGTTACTTTAATATATCCGGTAACGGATTAAATACGTATTGTAATTTTTTTATACGCTAATAATTTTAATATCGAAAATTATAAAATCGGATATAATTTTTTTTATGCCGTAACTAATAATTAATTACCCTTATAAATAATATATTTATATTTTATTTAAGGGCTATTTTAAGAGCCGTTCGCATAAACGATCATATTTTTTAAATCAACATTTTAATTATACTTTAAACACCTTCGTTATTTTTTTTAATAAGTTTATTGATTAATTTTATTTTTAATTCCGGCAGGTATCGAAATAAAATTAAAAGCAATTATTAAACCGCCGGTAATAAACTTATTACGTATTATATTTTCGTTTTAAAATATTATTACTCGTTTATTTTTTACCTGCGGGTAATAATATTTAATTTAATTCGTTTAATTAATAGGTATTATTTATTTATTATACGTAATTTATTAAAGAATTTATATAAAACTTAATTAAAGATTATTTATGTTATTAATAAATTTACATTTTTATAAATTACGTTAATAAATATAGTCTTTTATACGGAAATTATAACTTTTACCGTTCAATTTAATATTTTTTATATTTCGTTAATATATTAACCTAATTTAAAATTAAATTTTTTTCGGAACTATGCTTAATTATTAAATATTTTTTTTTACCTTTATATTAAATTTCGTTACCGGATAATACCGTAAGGATGACGTACGTAATTATAACTATTTAAAGTTCCGATATTAATAATATATATTTAATATTTGCCAAAGTAAAAATATATTATGTTAATATTAAAGTTTTGCTTTTTTTTTCCGTTACGTAACGTTTTAAAGTAAATTTTCGGTTAAAATATATCCCGAATTAACGCAATACCGGTATTTGGTTATTATTTTCCGGTTCCCAAATCGAGTTAATAATAAAACGGTTATTTATAATTACCTGTAAGTTAAAAGCCTTTTTCGTAAATCGAAATATATAAAATAATTAATATTTCTTTATCATAATATTTCTTTAATATTTTTTATTAATAAATATAAATTATATTCGAATAATTTACACGTTTTATATATATAAAAATTATCCGTATAACTGAAACGTAAGTTCAAATCTTACTTTAAAAATTTCGTTTAATATAACATATATAATACGGATAATAATGGAAATTTCTAAAGCGTTCCGTAGCCGGATTAATCAAAATCCGTTATAATTATCTTTAATTATATCCGTAAATATAGTTTTATAAAAAATAAGTCTGTAAATTTAAATATTTTAAATAATTAATTTTATTTTTCTATTTGTTACAAAAGTTAGCGTTCTAATAAAACGTTAAATACCTTTTTTATATTTCTGGTAACTATCGAAATCTTTTCATTTTTTGCAAATGTTCGTTCCGTTTTATAACCGAAAAATTTTATTAAACTTTTTATAAATTCTTTAAAAATTTTTTTTTTATATTATTAATTAAATATCCTTTAAATTAAAGTCGTTTATGTTATTTTTTTCGTTATTAATTTTTTAGGCCTTTATTTACGTAAAAAGATAACGCGATAAATTTTTAAAATTTAGGTAAAATACGGACCTTTTTATCTAATTTTAATATTATGAATATTTTTACGTAATATTGTAAGTTTAAGAAATATATTAATTTTAAATATTTTTAAAATATTTCGTAAACGTAATACTTAATGTATTTTTAAAACTTTTTAAATAACCGTATTATAATATTATTTATCCCGGAAAAAATATTAATTATTTTTATAATAACGTGCCAGACAAGCTCGCGAGCCGGACAAGCTCGCGAGCTAGTTTTTGGCACCTCGCAACAACCAACCCAAATAACTTAACCATAACATATTAAATTGATTTTAATCAATCGTATTCTCTTTCGCAGACCGTATCTACAACTTCTGGACAAGTGCACGCATTATATCAAAGCTTGTTGCGGACGCAATATTGCCATCTCTTCCTGCTAACCCGTCCGCAACCGCCTAATTTTAATAGCTGTTAGCAACAATTCTTTGCTACAACTTTTCTGCTGGCTAAAAGAACTTATTTATCCTATATAGCAAGCATTTATCTTTCTGGAAAACGTTCGTTCTAATCGTGTAATTACGTAGGTTTCGAGTTATTGCGAAATCAAGCCCGATACGCGCTGCTATACGCCCTGCTATACGCCCCGCGAGACGTCCCGCGAAACGCCCCGCACGGACCTTCCATGCCCCCCAACGCGTTTCCAACGTGCTTCTAACGCATGCTATAACACGTTTTCCGATGTATATCTTCAACGTATTAAAGCCGGACAAAAAATGCTCGCGTATTTGGGTTAAGGATTCGGTCGAGAATAGTTATCTAGTCGGTTGGCTTTAGGTCGTACGAAATGGGGGAAATATTAATTTGGACGCGTTGGATATTAATCGGTTAGGCCGGGTTGGCAGGAAGGAATGGTAATACAACGTCCGTAACAAGCCTTGATATAATGTGTGCATTTGCCTAGAAGCTGTAGATACGGTTAGCGAAAGAGAATACGATTGATTGGAATCAATTTGAAGTGTTGTGGTTGAGTTATTTGGGTTGGTTGTTGCGAGGTGCCAAAAATTGGCTCGCGAGCTTATCCGGCTCGCGAGCTTGTCTGGCACGTTATACGTTTTTATTTTTTCGAATATTATCATAAAACTTTATAATAACTAAATCTTAAAAAGTTATTAACTTATTAACGGATCGTAATTAAAATTATTTTCATCGTTAAATGTTTTAAAATTTTAATCCGGAATATTTTTATTTTTTCCTTAATCTTTGATAAAAATAATTTTAATTTTAATTTAAATTTATATTAATTAATTATGTCATATAATTATTTATCTATAATAACCGTATTAAATTTTTTTTTAATAATTCCGTTTCGTTTTACGAAATATCTTAAAAAAATTACGGTATTTTTTAATAAATGCTTAATTATCGGATGTACGGTATTGTTCCGTTTCTTTTAACTTTTGGTAGGTTTCGGTATATTAATACGTTTATTACCCGGCTTTGTGACCACCGTCCCGGGCCGGCTTTCTAGCGGCCGTTAACGCTGAGTTAAATACTTCGTTTATCTTGTTTACGTATTCGTCCAGTTCCGCTGTTCGTTATACCGTTGTTGTCGGATTTACCGGATGACCCGGACCTTGTATCGCACCACTTATTAGACCACTTACGGCCACTTCGGATAGCCTTTTCTCTTTACTACAGTTGTTTTCCATGTATATAAGGAGGTATCACCATTTATTCCTTCCAGAGAAGACCTTGGAGAGGTCAAGCCTGATAATAGATACCTTTTCAGTTGCAAATGCTTCAGTGTGTGATGTCAGGGTCTCATAGTTGTTACGTCTGGTAAAGTGGCCGCTCCCGCCTCAACTAGCCCTACAAATTTCTCGATATCGTCTTCCGCTACTCTGTACCGGAACTGGTCCAGCGCTTCTGTTCCCCTGCCTGGCACGGTGGTTAATAATGTTTCGTGGTCCGATCCAGATTTCATTTCTGCCGACACCGTCGTTTCGGCAAACGGTACGTCCGAAAAGACCAGGTTTAGTACGTGGCCTACTTTATGGGTTAATTAACCAGGGACTTTAGTAAATAAAAGTCTATTATTTGTTATCTATTATGCGATAATTGCGCCTTTATTTCTTTCGGTAACTTTAGACTTAAAAATATGGTATTATATATTTTAGTTACCCTTAATAATATTATTTGGTAATATTTGTAATCTTAATACGAAGTTTAACGTTTCGTTATTATGTAATTTTCTGTATAGGTTAAGTATAAAATATTTATTTACTTTTAGATAATTAATATTTTTAAAATAAACCGGTTTTTTTGTTAGGTATTTAACCGTTTACTTTTCCGTATATACGTTCTTATTCGGGGCCCGTCGTACAAATTTATTTAATCGTTTATAAACGCGTACGATTTATATTTTAGGTAGTTTTATATAATCGTTTTTTTTTCCGATCTATAACTTTTGGACTTATATTACGTCCATTCCATTTTCCCAGCAAATTTCGAATATCGTAATATATGCCGGTAAATCTTTTTATGTATTATATTATATTATTAAAAGCTTTCGCTTTTTTTAACATTATCGTAACCGTTCTTACCGCCGTTTTTGCCCGGCGCTTATTTGGTCCCGTAGGTATCCTGTTATTCGACGTTAAAAACTGCGGTATTTTAAATCGCTTTGGCGCTTATCGTTACCTTGCGGGTCCTTCGCCCATTAGCGGTTATCTTTGTTATTTCGGTATCGTTAGCCGTTACGCCCTTTCTTTTGCTAAGAGTAAAGTTAGGGGTAATATATATTAAATCTTCTATATTTTCCGATGGGGTATAGTTAGATTTCGTCCCTTTAAGGCCTTAACTTTTTCCTCGCTTCCTGTCCTTCGGAATTTAATCGTCCAAGGTTCGGGTTCCTATTATTAAATCGGGTTCGGGGCCGGGTTAATCGTCCTGCTTTAACGATTTTGCGTTTAATTATGCTTTAGCGTTTGCCTAAGTTCCGGCTTCAGTTCTGGCTTAAATTTCGGTAACGGCGGTTATATCCCTATACCGTTTCGTTTCCGTTTTGCGTATCGCTTAAAGTAATTTTTTCGTAAGGATTAATAATTATCCCCTTTTTTTTTCGGTACCGTTACGTACCTTATATAACTTGCTGGAAAGGGCCTATTATAATTCACGTATTTAAGCGCCTTTATATAAAGTCCGGTTATATCCGGATAATCGTTTAATTTGTTGCCATAATTATTATACCGAGCCGTTTTTATATATTGCCTAATAATATAATATTTTTAACAACCGGGGTTATATATCTTAATAAAGGTTTTTTTATCTATAATCCTAATAAATCCGTTTTTATTAAAAAAGCAGAAAAGATAAATTAATTTCCGAAATAAAATAATTTAAGTACTTAATCCGGTATACGGGTTTAGTCCGTACTTAATGGGTTTTGCTTTAACCGGATACTTTTTAGTTTAAGTATATATTTTATCCCTTATTACATTAAATATTTCGATAATTTCCTCCGGTATTACATATAATGGAAACGTAAAAGGTACGTTAATAACCGTATACGTATACCAGTATTTTGAAAGTTCCATTATGTTAATATTTATTACCTTGCCGATACGTTATTTGTTATCCGGGTTTATTAACAAATTTTGGATTCGTTTCGAAGCCGTTTTAATAGCTTACTTAATTTTGGTAGGTTAGATTTGTAAGATATCCGTAAGGGTAAGTTTAAGATCGTAAAATTCCTTGTATAAAGTAACACTTAAAGTAAAAGGATTTTCCTTATATGCTTTCCGTTTTTTATTTAGGCGGATAAGTATCCGGGTATCGTCCTTAGCCTTTTGTTATACCGAAGTAAACGTCGTTTTTTATATAATATTAATCCGGGCCAGGGTAACGTTACCGTCAGGTATAAAGTTTAAGATTTTAGCTTATAAAACCTATTTCGAGGTTATAGTTATTTACGGTATTTCGTTAAAAATAGGTTAAAAGCTTATTAGCCGGATCGGTACGTAAAATATTTTATCCGTAACGGAAAATATTGCCGTGTTTAGGTAGCTTATTAATATTTCGATTAAAGTTTTGCTTGACGTTTATATTTTGTTAGATGGTCCTTTTTATAAAAACTTATTAATAAGTTCAAAGTTTTTATTAGGTCGTAAATAACCTGCTTTTTGGTTCGTATTTACCGTTCTATTTCGTCGAGCTGGATTATTAGGATTAAGGATGTTATGTTTATAAAAGGGATTTAAGAAGCAGTTTTTCCTGGTTAGTTGGCTTTAAAAATAAACGCATTTTTAAATGTTTTTTTTTCCGTTATAAATTCGTGGAGGTAAATAGCTTAAATAAACAGGTATGCTGGGCCGCGTCGTCGTCGACCATAATGGGTCTTTAGAGCGTATTAGGGGCCGTTATTTCCGTTTATAGGTTGTTTTGTGAAACTCAAAACGCCTTTATCGCGAAATTACGGCCTTAGTATTTTGCGTCCATTAATGGCGTTAATGCCCAGTGTTAAGGAAATGTATGTAATGTACGCTTTAGTATTAATAATAGCAAGCGTACGGATGATATTTAGAAGAAAAGGTGATCTGAAATGGGGTCTTGATTTGTAGGTAATAATAGGGCGAGGAATGATTCGAGGGTTTGTTCGTTAAAGAGATTTGCGGACTTTTCCTTTAATTAAAAAATGATACCTTTAATTAAAGGCTTAGATTAATAACTAAAAAGCGAAACTATTTAAAGGTTATTTACATAAAAAACTGGGCCATTATATATCCATTTTTCCAAAAGTAAGTGTATCGTAAATTTATGTAATTTATATGATCTAGTTAAATTATTTAGATTAATTAGATCATTTTAAAGGCCAAGCTCCCTGGTCCGGGGTTTAGCCGTGACAGGTTTGCGCTAGGCCTTAGCAGTTGGCCTCCTTGATACAGGAACCCCTGTTCCTGTAACAGTTTAATAGTTGGTTAAGTAATCCAGCCGTCACAATGGGGAGTATCCTATAAGCTTACGGCCAACATGGCTGCGGAGCCCTTTCTGGCAGGAATGAACCTGTTTATTTAAAGGTAAGGGTGTTGGGTGCCGCTGTGGTAGCGGGGTATGACCGTCGACAGGTCAGACAGAAGTGGTAAATTAAGTTACGTAAAGCATTATTTATAGATAGACTTATTCATATATGCAAAGTAGTTGGTAGAAATGGCTTAAGATACATTAGATATGAACGCCAAAAGGACAGCCGCATAAGCAGCAAATACCGCCATCATCTCGAAATTGGACACTTATAGCATAAGCGCCACGAGAAGAGAAAAGACAAGAATAGAAAAGGAGATCACCATCAACTGTGCATTCCTAAGCGGCTGATGGGATAGAATAATAAGAGGGACTATAAGGAAAATGGCCGTAATTAGCGTAGTAATTTCACGCGCGATTATATGGGCTATCAAGTCAGTGTTTTAGTATGACCATCGGTGGCCAGCTTTTAAGGCCAAGGCTTTAATGCTTCCCCCTAATGCCTTCGACAGTCTCCAATACCGGAATGCGCACAGCCACTTATGAAGTCGACGTTGAAACGGATCTGTACGGGATCGTGTCCCAAGGTCCAGTCTAAGCAGCCTCGTATTATATATTTCGTATACGTTTAGGTCAGTTTGTAGATTAAATTGCTTTTCGTTATCCAAAAGTAAGAAGGTTTCCATAGTTATGATGTTATTAAACGTAGCAAGTGCTTCGTTTATTATGCTTTTGTTAATAACGGAAGGTAGATTCTGATATGGCCACGAATTATATTATTTAAGTAAATTACGAAGCTTTAATATTAGTTCTTTATTAATAGTCGTATTTATTTTAGGGATATTCGCGTTTTTTTTACTATGTTCTCGACTAAGTTGATTAATAAACGATAGGTCCAATTTTAGGCTAAGGCCGGCCTGGTAAATTGCATGGTTTAATTTAACGATTTCGTTTTCGCGAAAGCGGAGATTTAAAAGGTGTATAGTTTTAAACCGATGAAATCTATAAAGGGTAAGATTATTATCCTCGGTGGCGTTTTCCTAATGTTGATAAAATTTCTGGATTACGCTTTTAGCATATTACGGGAAAGTTTTCATAATGTATAAAGGTTAAGATAAAATATGGACGAAAGTAATATCGAAATAAAAGCTTGCTTTATGGTTATACTATTTTATTTGCTAAAGTCGGTAAAGTTACGGAACGGGTACGTATAGATAACTTATAAATATCCAGGGGAGTTTATAGCACCTACAAATTATTTACGGATTTTTACCAAAGTAATCGTGGTGATAGATCGAGATAAAACTACTTTATTAAGTACCCGTAGGGCGCGTTAAAAGTAATACCATATTAATTTCGGCGTAGACTATCTTCGAGTACATTCAGTAATTGCATATATATATCGTACAAATAAGCGCGAATACCTAACTGGATAGTTTAACTTACCCTTCATACTTGGTATCTTCAGGGCTTTTAGTTCGGAGGAATACCCTACCCAAAGTGTTTTGCCTACGCACGACATTCCCAAATACATATTCCATTTTAATATTACCCATATACTATCCAACTCAATTACTAAGTATCCTTGCGGCCCTGCTATCCCTAAGGCTACCTAAATCAAAGCTCGGTTTTTTTTTGCCGGTATGCAGTGATAAGGCTATGCATGCTATGCATTAATAACGCGATCTAAATATCTTGCTTACGTATTATGTTGCCTTAAGCAGACGTACGTAGTTGGATAATGCACTTTCGGTCCATAATACGTTTACGGTAGTAAGGCACTTTAATTAAGTTTCTCTTAAAATAATGCACCTTTACGGCCCTTACTAAGGGTGCTAATTAGCTATATTTATGTTATCCGTATATGCGGGCGTATAAAGATTAACCGCATCGTATAACCAGAAAAAGAAAAAGCTTAAGGTTATTTGCTTACTGAAACGATATAGATATAAAGTGGAAGAATATATTTAAACGCTTTCCAGGTCGGATCTCGGGCGAAGTACGGACGCGTTGGTATACGCTTCGCCGAAGTCGAGGTCGAAACCGCCGAACTTGGCACTTTTCAAAATTAAGGTTGATAGTAGATATCCCTTTAATTAAGGAGGAAAATAATGTAATAAACGGGATACTAATATTTACAAGATTGGCAGCGAGTAAACGTCGGGATAAGACCCTTAAATGATGGGTATGATGGAAATGGTAAAATTACCGACAAACAATGCCTCCTTTAAGCCTTATCGCGAGCTTTACCCAACGGCTTAATCGCGTCCATACGCTAAGCGTTTCCCTTACGACCCCTGGATTAGCACTTTCGCGCGTTCAACCAAATCCTCTGCAGCGTATACGCTAGTCCGTTATATGTACCATATTTAATCTTTTGGTATCTAAAATCCTAGTTTTCCTTTTTCGCGGCCGGCTAGGTATGCAGCCTTTATTTGGCCCGTCTTTTAGCCGCTTTATAACATCCTTCGTTTTCCGCAGCGGAGGTACCTTCAGCCCTGAATATTTGAGTTCAATCGTCGCATCCCGTATTGCCATATACCCTTATAAAAAGCTAAATTTTAATACGGATAAAAAAAGAACTTAAAGTAAGCGTTATCCTTATTAAATAACGATGCTGTAGTAATGCCAAAAGGTATTGAACATAACTACAGCTTGATCTGATCTCGAGATTAAAGGGGTCCAAAACGTGGCATTAGGAGCAGGCTTTACCGCGGGAATAAAAATGGGACCCATTAAATTACGTACAGCCATATCCCATATTAAGCACTTCCCTGGTTAATCTGGTCAGTATAGGTACAAAGGAAAAAGTTTTCTGAATTTAATGGCCAATTTTTCCAAACAAGGTAGTATTTTTACTAATGCCCATATTTAACCATTTATTTTCCCAATTAATAACGATATAACTAAATAAATCTCCTTGCTAGGGAAAAAACTGTCGGATTTGGAAGTTTAAAGCCTCCATTTTGGGAAGCAATTTCCTTCCAACTGGCTTTTTAATACTTACGTTATAACAGTTTCGCTTGCGCTTAACTTTCGCTCCGATCTTAATCCTAGGAATTAATTCACTTATGCAAGCTCTTCGAATGAAAATATGAAAACTTTTACTAGTTTCGTTATACCCTTACTAATGGACCCTTTTAAAAACCTTTCCTTGCATTTTACTTTAAATTATTTCGGGTTTCCATAATTTTGAATATGTCGATTCTTTGCCATGTAACTAGGCGGTGAAATTAACCACCGTACTAACCTTGGGCCCAAAAAGGTTAAAGTAATTACTAGCAGCAGTTACTTTCTGCTTACATCTTATATACGATATAGCTAAGGCTCCATCACGTGCCCTTCATAACAAGGCGATTAAAAATAAAAAGATTACAGTATCTCGACCTCTACCTTATATCCTCCCATCCTCGCGCCTAATAACGGAGTCCAACCTTTCTTTTCCTACCAGTCGACGCTGACCTTACCGTCACCGAGTAGCAACTTGACCACAGCCTTATACCCTAGTTCCTTTGCTCGAGATAATAGCGTCTAGGTATAGTTTCAGAAGGAGGGATCTACTAAGGGGCTGGTTTATTTATACGCTATACCAACCAGAAACGCCGAGGTTAGCCATCAACTTAACGAAAGAATATGCCAAGCTCGGGGCAGGTTTACTTACAAGCTATACCAACCAGAAACGCCGGGGTTAACTATCGACTTAACGGAAAATATGCTAAATTCGGGGTAGGTTTATTTATTTCCTATACTAACCAAAAACGCCGGGGTTAATTATCGATTTGACGGAGAAATATATTAAATTCGGGGTAGATTTACTTATAAATTATACCAACTAAAAACGCCGGGTTTAACCAGCGATTTAACGGAAAAATATGCCAAGCTCGAGGCAGGTTTACTTATTTCCTATATTAACTAGAAACGCCGAAGTTAGCCATCGATTCGACGGAGAAATATATTAAATTCGGGATAGGTTTACTTATACGTTATACCAACTAAAAACGTTGGGGTTAGTTATTAAGTTAACGAAAAAATATACCAAGTTCGGAATAGGTTTACTTATACCCTATACCAACTAAAAATGCCGGGATTAATTATCGACTTAACGGAAAAATATGCCAAGCTCGGAGTAAATTTACTTATACCTTATATTAACTAAAAACGCCGGGGTTAATTATCGATTTAACGGAAAAATATGCCAAGCTCGGGATACGTTTACTTACATATTATACCAACTAGAAAACGCCGGGGTTAACTATCGATTTAACGAAAAAATATGCCAAGTTCGGAGTAGGTTTACTTACAAGTTATAACAACCAGAAACGCCGGGGTTAGCTATCGATGTAACAGAAAATATGCTAAGTTCGGGGCGGGTTTATTCACTTTTTATATTAACTAGAAACGCCGGAGTTAGTTATTAATTCGACGGAGAAATATACCAAATTCGGGGCAGGTTTATTTACAAATTATATTAACCAGAAATGCCGGGGTTAATTATTAACTTAACGGAAAAATATACCAAGTTCGAGATAGGTTTATTTACGTCCTATACTAACTAGAAATGCCGGGGTTAGCCATTAACTTGACGGAAAAATATCGTAAATTCGGGGTAGGTTTATTATAACTTATACTAACCAGAAACGCCGGGGTTAACCATCGATTTAACGGAAAAATATGCTAAATTCGGGGCAGGTTTATTTACGTTCTATACCAACCAGAAATACCGGGGTTAGTTATTAAATCGACGAAAGAATATATTAAATTCGGGGTAAATTTATTTATACGCTATACCAACCAGAAATGCCGGGGTTAACTATCGATTCGACGGAAAAATATATTAAGCTCGGCGTAAGTTTGCTTGTAACCTATACCAATTAAAAACGCCGGGGATAGTTATCGATTTAACGGAAAAATATACCAAATTCGGGGCAGGTTTACTTACAAACTATACCAACCAGAAACGCCGGGGTTAACCATTAACTTAACGGAAAAATATGCCAAATTTGGGGCAGGTTTATTTACATATTATATTAACTAAAAACGCCGGGGTTAACCATCGACTTAACGGAAAAATATTCCAAGCTCGGGGCAGGTTTATTTATACCTTATATTAACCAGAAACGCCGGGGTTAGCCACCGACTTAACGGAAAAATATCTTAAGCTCGGGGCAGGTTTACTTACAATGGTATACTTATAGTTAACATTTGCTCCAGCTTTTAATAACAGCTTAACCACAGCCTTATGCCCTCCCTCCGTCGCCTATGATAGCGGAGCCCAACCATTTTCGTCCTTCCAGTCGACGTTAACCTTACCCGTTTCGGAAAGCAGCAGCTTAATTACGGCATCGTACCCTTTTTCCGACGCTCGAAATAATGGCGTTTAAGTATAATATCAGAAGGAGAAATCTATTAAAGGGCGGGTTTACTTATACGTTATACCAACTAGAAACGCCGGGATTAGTTATTAACTTGACGGAGGAATATATTAAGCTCGAGGCAGGTTTATTTATAAGTTATACCAACCAGAAACGCCGGGGTTAGCGTTACGAGAACAGGGGTTCTCGTAACCTTAAGACTCCCTTTTAGCCTAGCGTAGGCTTCTTCGGCTAAACTGCGGCCAACGGACTTGGCCCTACAAGGTAATTTAAATAATCTGGGTAATCTGGGAACCAGATGATATAAATCCAGCAAATCCGTAACATATTTACTTAATATAGATAGATATATAACGAACGAGTTTCTTATGTAAATAGTATTTATTTAGTTTCGCTTTTCAGTTATTAATTTAAGCTTTTAATTAAAACTATTATTTTTTAATTAAAAAAAATCCGCAAATCTTTTTAACGAATATATATTAAAATATTTCTCGTTTTATTATTACATACAAATTAAAACTTTAGTTTAAATAGTATTTATACCTTTAAGTATATATGTAATAAATTCGTTACATTTTGATAGCTTTTTAATTAATAACTGACTAATAATTTAAAACTTAATTAAGTATAAGTTTTTTTAAATTTAATAAAAACGGTATTATAAAACGACGTTTAAAAGATAAATCATATATTCGATTTCCGTTATAAGTTAGGAAGGGATTAATAATAAGATTAAACGATTTATCTCTTATTAAAAAAAATTCTTTTAATTAATAAAATAGGTTCTTTTATTACTTAATTTAAAGAAAAGCTTTTTTTTCCCAGTTTTAATAATAACCTGCCCCGGCTTTTAAAAATATTATTAAAGTTTAAGGAAAGAAATGAAAGTAAAAAAAAGTTGAAAAAAAGTACGAAATCGAAAATTTTAAAAGAAAGGAATTAATAAGGGAATTTACGACCAAGGAACGACTAAATGTTTTAGTTCGGAAAGTTATAATATTAAAATAAAAGAATATTACCCTAATTTGTTAAGAGGAAATTTTAGTACTTTTTTTATTCGGCCTTAACTGTGATAAAAAAGGTATTATTTTATTTTTCCGTTATTACGGAATATTAAAAATTAAGGGTTATAAGTTAATCGTTTTAACGCTTTATAACGGAATTAAGGATTTAAAAGGGTTTTTGGTTTAAGTTAAAACTTATCTGGAGTTTTATCGAAACTTTCTTATTAAGAAATACCAAAAAATAATGGCCATTTTTTAATTACTTCGGGGAAAAATTATTTTATGGTTCGAACCTATTATAAAGAATTATTTAAAGAATTACCTAAAAAAGTTTTTGGATTTTACCAATTATATTCTTTTTAATTACGAATATTTCGAAAAAAAAAATTTAAAAGCTTTATTTGGAGATTTGGATAAGGAATAATACGTAATTAAGCAGTTATACCTATTATGCCAGATTAGGTTTACAGCGGAGTATATAATAGAATTTAATCGTTTGGCAGCTATTTTTAACTTGTTAGAAGGCGTTTTGTTTTATCCTTTTTATAATAGCCTGAAGTTTTAGATTAAGGATAAGTGTCAGCAGTCACAGTGATCAAATGCAGGATACTGGCGCAAACTGTGTGTTGATGTTGAACTAGACTAAAACCGTCTGGGCCAAGCTCCCATTACATACTCAAATCCATGCTCAAAGAGCTTCTTCCAGACAAAGGGTGTCCCAGGCTGCATCCTGTAGCCTAGCCCACCAGCCGTAAGCACCTTAAAGCATTAACTGCCAACAATACGATATATATAATATTTAAGACAGGTCCCTTTAAGGAGTATACCGATAAGGTTATTATCGTTAATAAACGTACTTTCGACCGATATCTTAAGAAAAAAAGGATTAGCAAACGAAACGAAAACTAAAGTTTTAATAGCAAGATTAAGAAAGATAAGGGCAAACTTTATCAAAAAGTAAGTGCCGTTTCGAAAGAACTTAAGAAGGATAAGTTTAGCGTGAAATGTTACAATTGTGGTAAAAAGGGTTATTATAAAAGTAAATGTCGCTTTATTTTTAAGCGGAACTTTAAGAAAGGAGGGATTCCGCAGCCCTAGAAAAAAGCCCGAACGGCCGAATAAAAAATAAATAACGAAAAAAAAAAAGAGAAAAAAGTTAACTTTAATTTTTTTAATAGGAATATATTATTGCGGTAGTACGTTACGAATAAAATAGTGACTGAAAATACGAACGTTGCTTAATTTGTTAAAATTAAATTGCTAAAGCTTATAAGTATTATCCCAGATAAATAGTTTTTAGGATAGTTATAAAATTAGGATATCTTTGTTATTTGGATATGTAGGAGTGCAAATGATACGACGAATATAGCCAGTTACGGCCAGACCTGAGTAGTTACGGATAGTTATTCTTAGAGCTTTATAAGTTTTCCAAACGCATAATATATTTGAAGGAATTTTAATTAAATTTTTGCGATTTGCTGCATTTTATTGCTTGCTATCTCGACGACTATTTAATTTATTTCTAAATAAGGAGGATAACGACTATTGGCCCGGATGGGATAAAGAGCTGCTTATAAAACCGGATAACAAATGCAGGTGTATAGAAACCTCCAGATAGCTAAAGTACCTTAGGTTTTGTTACTTACATCCAGATTTAAAATAAAGCCAGAAAGCCATATTTTAAAGATATTTATATTATGCTCTTATTTTATGTATAATGTATAAACTCCTGGATATAAAAGCTAGCCTTATAGAAATTTAAGATAAGGATATAATACCCTTTTTAATATTAAAAGAAAAAAAGATTTTTAGATAAGAATGTTAAATTGGTTAGCGAAAGTGGTATATTTGCATAAACGATAAATGTACCAAATATGCAGTTAAAAAGGCCCGGAAATGGAAATATCTTTTAGCTAGTAGGACCATTAAGTTAAAAAACTTTAAGGCTTTTAAAATTAAAGTATCGAGAAACTTATAGATATAAAATCTTATGCGAGGTAAGAAAGGGATTAAGAAGTTAAATCGAAATTTTTATCAAATATAAAAACAAAATATTTAAAGTTATAATCGATTTAAAAGCTAAAGGTAATTTTATTTCCCTAATCGTGGTGGAAAAATATTAGGTTTTTTGGAGGTATAAGTTAAAGTTTTACAAGTTATTTACAGGAAACGGAAGCCTATTTAAGTACGAAAATGGGCGAGTATTTCGAGAAATTAAAGAAATTTTTATTCAAATTTAAAAATATTAAGAATAACTTTTTCTTAGATATCGCCGACATTTTAAGAGATGATGTTATCTTAGGAATGTTTTAATTTCGTTTTAATAATTTACGTATTAACTGGAAAAATTAAACCTTTTCTTAAAACGATAAAATAATGTCGGAAAAAAGCCGTTATAAGATTTGTTATATAATTAAGGAAGTGCAAATTTTAAATTAAATTGTTACCGTACTGCCAGAATATCGGAAGTTTAAGAAATTATTCCGAAATAAAGAAGATTATAAGTTGTTATTATATAGTTAATAAGATTATCGGATATTTATTAAAAAAGGATAATACTTTAAGTTTTATAAAATTTATTATATGAATTTAGAAAAAGTAAAAGCTTTATAGAAAAGTATATAGCTAGATTTAAAAAAAGGATATATTTAACTTTTAAAATCTTTAGCGAGATATTTAATACTTCTAATACCCAAATTTAAAAATAGAAAATAAAAAACCGATTAAGACGGAAATCCGGTTTATTAACGAATAATCGATTATAAATAACTAAATAATTTTATTATTAAGAATGGATATTTTTTTACTTTTATAAGTACTTTAAAAAAAACGTTAGTAAAGTAAAGTAATTTACCGTATTCGATTTTCGGGACGGTTATTATTATATTAAAATGGCTAAAGGAGAAAAATATAAAACCGCGTTTAGAACAATATATATATATTACGAATACCGCGTAATATTTATGGAATTTATTAATACCTCCGCCAGTTTTTAGCGTTTGGTTATAATTATTTTTTAAAGGTTTTTACATAAGTTTGTGTTTATATACTTTGATAATATATTTATTTATTTAAAGACTTTAAAGGAGCATAAGTAATATATTACTTAAATATTTAAAACTTTTGATAAAGTAAATATCCGAATAAACCTAGCAAAAAGTGTATGGCACATTTAAAAACTAAAATTTTTAAAATTTATTTTTACTTTCGGCCAAATTTAAATTTAAAATTCCAAGTTGGAGGTAGTTAAAAATTGGCCCATTCTTAATAAGGTAACTGTTATAAATATCCGACAAATCCTAAGATTTACGTATTACGTACGCGGCCTTATTAAAGGATATGGAGATATTGTTAAATTATTAACGAAATATATTATTAAGGAATATGTAAGGAAAGAATTTAAAATTTTAAAAAGAAGTAAAGAAAGTTTTTTAGTTATTTAAAGACGAAATTACTAGCGTATTAATAATAAAATTATTTACCGCCGATAAGAAAAAACTTTTAAAAATAAATGTTTTAAATTATGCTTTAAGCGTAATTTTAAAGTAATAAGAAAAAAATAGGAAATGGTATTTAATGGTTTATTATTTTAAGGTTTTACGAAATGCAGAACTTAAATATAAGATTTACGATAAAAAGTTGCTAGCGATTATTAACGTTTTTAAGGAGTGGGAAATTTTTTTTAGTAAAACTAAATTTTTTTTCGATATTTATTCCGATTATAAGAATTTTACCCGATTTATAATTACTTAAGAACTAAATAAACGTTATGAGATTTGGATAATTTTTGTGTTGAAATTTAATTTTAGGATATCTTATATCAAAATTAAAAAAAAAAAAGTTTAAGCGGATATTTTTAGTCGTAAAAAAGATTACGATTTAAAAATCCTTAAAAAAAATATGCAGATATTATAATATAATTGGGATGGTATTTTATAGCTGTTTGAGATATTAAAGAAATTAACGCCCGAATTTTTAACGTAATTTAGAAACTTTTACGACCTAAGGGAATAAAAAGAAATTCAGAAGTTGGAGGGATAACTTAAGGATTAATTGTTATATTATGGCAAAATTTATATCCCTTGCTAAAGATAGAAATAATTCGTTACACAATTTATAAGAACTTTTTAAATAGATATTAAGGAATTTTTAAAATTATTAGAGGATTATAGGAAAAGTATGATTTTCTTAAGTTATGCCGTATAGTTAAAAAAGTAATTAAGGATTGTAATATTTGTAATAAAGTTAAAATAGCTTGTTATAAACCTTACGGATTGTTGTAACTTATAAATATTTTAAATAAAATATAAAATATTATAACTTAAAATTTTATTACCGGTTTATTTTTATTCAAAAACCGTAATACCGAAGTCTAGTATGATGGAATATAAGTTATAATCGATAAATTTATTAAGTATAAGTACTTTTTATTTTTTAAAAGAAACGTAATAGCAAAATAGTTAATTTATGCCTTTATCCGATATTACCTCGATAAATACGGAATACTAGAAAAAATTATTTCAAATAAAGACAAATTTTTTACTTTTAAATTTGGCACCAGTTTTTTTAAATAAATGAGTGTTAAGTTAAATTTTTTATAACTTATTATCTTTAAATTAAAGGGCGGATAAAAAGGTTAAATTAAACCCTGGAGTGATATTTAAAAAGCTATATTAATCATTAATAAAATAATTAAGTAAAACTTTTCCTATTAGAATAAATGGCTTGTAACATATCTATTAACGAGGATATAAATATTTCTCCATATACGGCGGTATATGGATATAAAGTAAAGATTTAACGGCAAAAATAACCCCTATATAAAGCCCCAAAAATTACCATAATAACTCCGAAAGTAAAGATATTAACGACTAAAATTAAGTTAGTTCAAATTCGTTTGCGAAAAAATTTTTTTTTTAACGGAAAATAACCTAATATTATAATAAGAAAAGAATTAAGAGATTAATTTTATCAAAAGGAGATAAAGTTTATCTATTACGTTAAAAATAAAACGTAACTTTAAACATTTCTTAAATTAAAACGAAAAAATTTAATAATAAACTTAATTTTGAAAAACTTGGCCTGTTTAAAATTAACAAAGTTATTTCCAAAACTAATTATAAACTATCCCTTGCTAAAATAATAAAAATATACTCCATCTTTCACATTTCCTTATTTAAACCAATATTTAAAAACGTTTTATTAAAAAGCAACTTAAAAATCGAAAAAAAACGACGACGAATACAAAATTGAATAAAAACTGGATTTTAAAATAATTAAAAGCAAAATTCAGTATTTGATTAAATAAAAAGATTACTTATGCGAAAAAAATACTTAAAAGCTTTTTAATTACCTAACGAATATAATAGATCTAGTTAGGACGTTTTACCGACAAAAATCCCAATTAATCGTTTCTAACGCGGTCAAAGTTATAAACGATAAAGGTTCCCCGCCTAAATTCAATCCTACGGCGTTCCAGTCGAAAAACGTAAACGCCTTTACCACAACGTCTATCTTGGAAACAAATTGCGCTTGTTCCGTCTTCATGCGACGTTGTTCCTTTTTTATTCTTCTCTGTTTTTTTAATTAATTTACTTTTAAACTCTTTTTTAACAGTTTTACGGCCCTTTTTTTTAAAGAGTGTTTATTAAAAGCGTAAACGCCTTAACTTTTTAATAAATTTTTCGACTTTTCGTTTTCTTAACGCCGTAATTGAACGAATCTTTTTACAATTTCTTAATACGCTAAAAAGTTATCCTTAATTTCGCGTTATTTTTATAACAAACGCTTTTACGTTTTATTTATCCATTTTAAGGAATTTATAATTAAAACGTCGTAAAATAAACGCTATTAACGAATATAGCAATTACAGCCTAAATATTCCGGGATAATAAAATAGTTACTTTCGCTAAATCGGGTACAATTAAAGTAAAAAAAGCTTTAATATTAAATTTTTCACTTAAATTAATACGAATATCGCAAGAATTACGTTAATGTAAACGAAATTTTCTTTCTTTTTAAATACGGCCTATCATGGTAAAATTAGCAAAAGAAAATCTTGAAAACTTTTCTTTAACCAATAAGAACGCCACCTACGGTTTTTATCTTTAAAATAAAAATTCTTAAAAAGGGGAAATAATATTACGAAAACAAAAGTTCTTATAACCTCAAAACTCCCTTTTAACCTAACGTAAGTTTCTTCGATTAAACTACGGCCACAGGACTTAACCCTATAGGGTAATCTAAATAATCTAGGTAATCTAAAAACCAGATCACACAAATCCAGCAAATCCGTAACACATTTACTTAATACAAATAAATATATAATAAACGGATTTCTTATATAAATAACACTTACTTAATTTCGCTTCTTAATTATCAATTTAAGCCTTTAATTAAAGGTATTTTTTGTAATTAAAAGAAAAATCCGCAAATCTTTTTAACAAATATACATTAAACCATTTTTCGCCCTATTATTACCTGCAAATTAAAACCTTATTTCGGGTCCCTAGGGTATATGGCATTATAATACGGTTACTTAAAAAGTTTTAAAAATATATTAAATATTACATTTACGGAATATTTCAATAATATTTGGAATTGGCATATTTCCCAGGCTTATAGCATTACGTAAAGATATCCATAATACCGAAAGTAAGTAAAAAAAACGCATTTCACCTAAATTTTAGAAATTTATTACGTTACTTTCTTACATAGGTAAAGGCCTAAAAAACCTAACAGCGAAAAAAATAACATAAACGGCTTTAATCCAAAAGGTATTGAACTAATAATACAAAAAAACACTTCTTAAAAGATTTATAATAAATTTAATAATATCTTTTATCTATAAGGCGGAACGAACTCTTACGAAAAACCAAGAAATTTTGATAATTATTATAAATATAAAAGGGGCGTTTAACGGTTTATTAAAACGACGATTTTTGCAACGGATAAGAAAATAAGGTTAGCTATTTAAAATCCTTAAATTTACGGACTTATTTTTTACAAAACGGCATTTACGGGTACGATTAAAAACGGTTATAACTGATTTTAGCTAATTTAAATACGGAACGCCTTAAGGATTTTTATTATTACCCGTACTATATATATTATATTTGCTAAAACTTTTAAAGTAAAATTCGGAGTTACGTTTCGGTTATGCAAACGATTTTTACTTATATAAAACGTTTAAATTATTCGAACATAACTTATAACTGCTAACAAAAAATATTAAGAAAATATTATAATAAAAAAATGTTAATAAAATATATTTCGTATTAAAAAAATGCGAATTACTTTATATAACTCGATTTACGAAAAACAATTTTAATTTACCGGTAATTATAAATAATTGTCTTATTATTAATCCGGTTTCGAAACCGGAAAATAACGACCAAATACCGGTATTATATTAGCTTAAGGTATAATTCAGCCGAAAATTCATTTTTAAACGTTACGTAACGGAAAAAGTAAATAAGGACATAATATTAGTATAATATATTTACAGCTTAGCAAATATTAAACATAAATCATTAACGTCGGAATTCCGGATAGTAATAATTACGTACGTTATCCTTACGACATTATATAACAATAAAATCTAATATAAAGGTAAAAAGAATTATTTTATAATTAGGTACAATTGCGAAAAAAGATAATTAATATTAAATTAACTTAACATACCGACGAAACATAAAAAGTATTAAATATGGCGGCAAAAATTACGATCCCGGTATGGAAAATTATATTTATTAACGTAATTTATAAAAACGTAAACTTACTAGTAACGCAAATAACTTTTAACCAAACTTTATATAAATTTCCTATAACTGACGTATAATAAATAAATAACACTTATGAATTAAACGGACCCAATTAAATACCATTACTTCCGGTCGAAAAAGGGGCGGGTAATAACGTTTTAAAATAAAAATATAATATATAATATACTTGCTACCGCCGGTTTAATAATTACTTTTAATTTTATTTTAATATCCACCGGAATTAAAAATAAAATTAATTAATAAATTTATGAAAAAAATATTAACGAACGTTTTTAAAATATAATCGTTTATACGGACGGTTTTTAAAATAACTTTTAAATAGGATATGGATACGTTATTTATAAGGGCAATAAATTACTAATTACGGAACGAAAAAAATTATATCCAACTTTTATAATTTTCGACGTTAAAATTATTAACGTATAGAAAAGGTTATAATACGCATTTAACCCGTTACCGGATATATTAAGGTAACGCATTTAGGTATGCTTAAATAATACCACGGCGATTTAAGGTTTACGTATTAACGTAATACCGTTATTGTAATAGGCCTACCTTAAATTTTACGTAACGATAAAAATGCGCGATATCCGGGTAAAATGGTATTTTGGGTATTACGGCGTCCCCGGAAACAAATTAATAAACGAATTTGTTAAGGCCGGCTCGAAATTATATAAAATGGACAAAAATTATACGATTATTATATCCGAAGTTAAATCGATAATTAAGCGACGAATAATAACCTTTAAAAAGAAATAATAAAATAACGTAAAAAGGAAATTATTGAAACGTTATAAAATATAAAAATAAAAATAATTATACACGTTACGCGGAAAAGTTAAAAATAATAATTAAATTAAAATTATATTATTTCCTAATAATTCGAACGAAGTACGGTAATTTTGCGTAATATTACCGGAAGCTTATATACGACGATACGGAATTAAATTGCTTTTACGGTAATAAAAACGATTCGAAATATTTAATACGTTATGGGAAAATACTTAAAGTTTTTAAGATTTGGCCGGAATTACCGCTTAAAAAATTATACGGATAAAAAGCGCGTAATTACCTACGGAAAATAAAAAAAAAATTATAATTTTTCGCGAATTTATTAAGGTTACCGAATTTTATAATACTATTTATATACTATAACGTAAAGTAACATTTAATAATAATAAAAAGAAAAAAGGGAAAAGGGTAAAAAGAAAGGAATTATTTATTTATATTATTATTAATACCGTATTTAAACACGAAAACTAAAGGCCCAACCGGGTGCTATTATTACGGTTTCGGTTCGAAACTTAAAATATTAACCCAAAAGCTAGGAATAAAATTACTTTTAACCAATATAACGATATTACCCTCCAATGGGCCGCGAGGGAGATATATTTAAAACCGCCTGTCGAAGGCAACACGTTTTAAGACGAGATTTGCTAGATGGGTTTTTGTATATAGAGTAGAATTACCTAGCCTAGCACGCCCAATATGCTTTAAGGAAGGCTTTGGGATAGCCGTGTTACGGTAGTCCCCCCGGCGTTAAATATTACAATAATAACAACAACCCCATTTCGGATACTGCTAATACCTCCGGGTGGATGTATGGCAGGTTCGTTATAGTTGGGTTGCAAAAAAAGGTGTGTGATTTAGAAGCTAAATGGGGATAGGACATTCTGATTCGAAATAATAGTAATTTCAGGATAAAAGGCATGGGTAAGGCTTTTGTATTGATTATCGATTGTTTTTATAATCGAATATTTACTTCTATATGCTTACGAGAATGTCTGAATACTTAAAAATCATAGAAAAGGTGAGATATGTATATTATATCGTCCTGTTTTGTCGCCCTTATTCTTTCTTTCTTTATTCGAGCTTCGAATATGTTCCATTTTTTGCAGATTCGTTAGAATAAATACCTCGTTTTAGTATCGTCCAAAGTGGTTGAATTTTAATCCCTAGGTAAAACTAAAATTATCGCCTACTAGTTCCTTTTTCGAGGCTAAGCCTTTTCTCTGGCTTTACGGACAATCGTTAAGTTCGATAAATTTGGCCGCTTCTTTTTTAGATCAACCCTTAAAGAAAGCAAGAAAAAGTGCGGCCTAAACGTCCCAAATTACCTATAACACTCCATAAAAATGTTGCAAAAACTATGCTAGCGACAGCGTATAAGATGTTAATAATAAGCATAACCCAAAAGCTAATACGGAACGGTACGTTCTGGTACTTTTGTCCTGCCGTGCCCCGCATTATATTTGGCGTAGTCGTATCCTGAACATGCATAATATTATTATCCAGTTCGCCGCTAAAACCGACGCGCCGGCGAGGGTCCGGGAGCCGCGGGATGACGGTCGGTATATGCTTATATCGTAAATTACCAAAGTTATACTAACCGCCTTAAGAGTTATTAAAACAGTAAACAAATAATACCCAAAAGGATATAATTGCCTTTTTGTTAATAACCGTACCGGTTTAAAATCTAGCGTTATTTTTGCGTAAATAAAGACCTATAGTTATTAATTAGTACCGAATTAAATATCCGCCCAGGCTAACATACTATAGTATATATAGTCGATATGTTTATGCTAGTAAATATGGCATATCGTCCGAAAATATCTATTATAAACAGTACTGCTATAACGATATTTCCCAGAGCAAAAAGGAATAAGAGGATCGTTAAGGCGTTCCAGAACCCGCGCGTAAAGCGTTGCTTTATATGGCAAATATCAGCTAGCAGGGGTGCGCTAGCACTCCATATACGGAAAGGCTCCCTCTGATTGGACCATATATGTTCCGTGGACAGATTACATTAAAGTGCAGTGCGCGTTCTAGAGCGCCTGCAACTAGTCATGTAATACAACATCACTGATGACCCCTATATCTGATAGCAAACGATGATGATAATATTAAGGAGGAGCATATAAGCGGCATATAGCCAAACTTGAATCAAGATAAATAACATAATGCAGAGGTAAAAAGCTAAACGATATAGGATAAGTAGAATTGACGTATTTGTTGCTTTTTGGTTATTTAAAGGTTAAAACGGGATTGTTTACTATATTTATAAACGACTTATCCCTAAAAGTATTACGCCGAAGGTCCCCGTAATAGCCATTTAGTTTTTATTTTTAAAATCTTCTTTTATTAAAATTTCCTAGCCGCGATACGTTTTGTAGCGGCCTTTTTATAGCGGTTAAATTAAAAGCAGTACCAGGGGCGTATTTTCCTTAGTACTTATTTATTAATTATGGCGAAATTAGGAAATTTTTTAAGATAAGCCGATAACGTAACATACGTTTTGAGATAATTTAAGCTTATAAGTGGATGCTTAATTTAACTAGGGCTTCTGGTATGCCTTAATCATGGTAGTATAGCTTTTAATTTGCTTATTAATATTCCGGGGTATTTACTTTACCTTAATCGGTTTACCTCAGGAATAAAATAAACCGTACGGCCGTATTAGGTTTTTAGTATATAATAATAGATTACGATTAATTAAGTAAGATATTTCGAATTATAGCAGTTAATAAAAAGCCTTAGTATATGCGTATGGTAACTTAATATCGGCAGTTTTAAACGAAGAATATTATTTTTAGTAACGTCATAAATTTTCGGATATGTGCATAATGGTGGCGTAATTGGGCATATATTTTAAGGCGCCGTTTTGGAACAGCTATATTATTTTAAGCCTGTATATACCGGTATAACTTTAAGTTAACACTTGGTTATGCTATTACGTATTATCGACCCCGGGCATCGGTTAATAAGTTAGGTATTATTAGGCGCCAACCTTAACCTAATTACGTATTATATTCGCTTATTTTAATAATACTTCTGGGGTTAATTATTTTTATGCGCCGTTCGAATTAATTACTTACCTATTTAACGATTTTACCCTATTTACCTTAAATTATAAAAATCGGGTAATTTTACGCGTTGGGCTTAAGATTATACGCCTTATAACCTTGCATTAACCTTCTAGAAAGTGGCTTAAGGCGTTATACGCCTACGTACCGGCTCTGGAGCGACTATATAGCTAGCAATTCTGTTATACTTAGGTCGTACCTTAGCGGCTGTATGCAACTCGGGTTATCCGTATAGGGGGTTTTAAGGGCGGAATACGTTCCTCTATTCCGCAAGGCGATTATGGAACGCCTTTCTAGCATTTTTGGTCATCAGAAGGAAATATTAAATAGGAGAAAAATGACCAGACTTTATATAATAAGCAATAAATACTTGCATTTTCCAAAGTATTATTAATACGAAGTTGTCCTAAGGTAATAAATATTAAGGCCAAGATATTTTGTCATATTTATGTTTTACTTGCCGTTTAAGACGACGAAAGGCTTATTAAATTTTTGTTCCATTTTGTATCCTTAAGCCTTTGGTTTCGGAAAAGTATACCCTAATCGCAAGCGTAATACCGGGGTTCGATAGGTTAATAATGCTTAAGCAGAATTACATGGGCTATTACGCCCTTAAACCTGAGATAAAATAAAACGTTATAAATGTTATCGAAGGATGGCGCGTAAATACAGCTAATCCTTACGCCAATATTTCCGATAGCTAGTTTAGCCTTCGTTATTAGATATAAAAACCTTGGCCATGCCCCTTAACAAAAATAGAACTTAATCACCCTGCCAAATTAGCTAGCCAACGATTTAATATATTATCCAGTTATTATATAATAGTCTCGGAGGTATCGTATCCAAGGCGTCCGCCTTATCAGGTTCAAACGCGTAGTACTACCGGAAAAATCGACATCTCCGAATTGCAGCTTGTATACCCCTAAATCCAACTTTCTGCTACTTATAATAATTTCGTTAAAGGCTGATTCATTCGGACTGTAACTTTTATCCTCGCTTAATTTTTAACACTCTTTTAATATCAGTAACATCTTATACAGTAACCCTTTTGGCTTTATTAAGCAGGAGTTGTAACTATATATAAAAACGTAAGCAGTTCTTAATTTATTTTTTTTCCTATTCGTTAAAATAATCCTTAATATCCTTTTTTATACTTACTTTAAAAATTCAAAATTTAAAGTTATTTTTAAGGGTAAAATTAAAACGTATCCCGGTTAAGATCGTAACCGAGATTACCGGATATTATACTCTTTCCATTATAACGGCTTTTTGTCGCTATTTTTTAAAGCTTTACCTAATTTATAATCTTATTTTTTATAAAAAATAACGTCAAATCTTATTAATTGTTTGCAGTTTTTTCGGCAGTCTATAAGTTTACCGATAAAATAATTACGCTTGGTATATTATGTATAATAGCCAGCGTTAAAGCTAATTTTAAAAAATAACGTTTTACTTATTTTCCGCGCATTTTTCCGTATATTGGCGATCGTATTAATAACGCTAATAAATTATTTCGTTCCGTTTATCGGTTAAATATTATTGCATTATGTTGCTTTTTTTGGCTTCGATAAAACTATCTTTTTTTTACTAAAAAGGGTACCTAACGTCGATATTTTGGTAAAAGGATTATTCCGAACGCCTTTATTCGTAATTATTTATGAAGGAAACGGTTAAATAATTATAACGTTAATAACTTACGGAATTTCCTTTACCGTATAAGGATTAGGTATAACCGTTTTTTATTTTGCCGCCGCGGCGAATTTTTAAAACGTTATTACGTATTTTGTAAGAAATAAAGGAATAGATATAAATTCCGGGAATGCTTAAAAAGATGTTTTTTTAATATATACCCTTTTATTACCGAAAACTATAAAACGATTAATAGCTTATTTAGTTAGCTTCGGCGCATATATAAACAAAACGATAATAAATAATTATTAATATTTAAGTTCTTTTAATATTACCTATAAAATAAGAAGGTAAGAATTCGTAAAAAAATTTTTAGCTAACGGGGTTAACGTTAAAAGAAGGAATTATTTTAAGGTTTCCGATCTAAGCTATTTGTTCGATAATTTCCCGGTCCGGCCTTTATAATACGTTCTTTTAGCAAGATTACGGCAAAATGCAAAAAGGATAATAAGCTATAAGAAAAACGTTATCGCCAAACTTATCGACGTAAAGGCAGATCCTAACGAAAAAGTTATTTTTTAATATTTAGCTTTAATTAAGCCCTAGACGGACCCTTTTTTTCTTTTAATAGTTTATATGCGACGGAAATTAAAAATGAAGCTTTTGCTTAAAAAGAAAGATATCGATATCGAGAAACGTAATTCCTTAAGTTTAACAACTTTGGCCTACGTATTTTTAACTCGGCATGGGCATCCCGACCTGGCTACTTTAATATTATATCGTAAGGCGAAAATCCTAATCAACCCTATTAAAGAAATTATATATCTGGTTAAGCATATATAATAAACTTTTAATGTTTTGGAAGTTTAAAGAACGTTAATTTATTATTTAATTCTTTTTTAATATCTTCATATTTTTTTAAGGAATTTTTTCGTACTCTTTCGGACTAAGCCAAAATTATCACTCAATTTTTCGGCGACTATGTTACATTTTTCGGCCACTTAATTAAAAAACGGATACGGTTAATAAGTTTTTAATAAGTAATAAAATATTAAAAACGATACGGAATTAATTCGAGATTAAAAGAAAAAGAAAAGTTACGCCGATAAAAAAAAGATATTAAGAATTTAAACCGACGAAGCGGAATTATGTTTAAGGTATAACGTTTTTAGGTTATTTATATGGTTATAAAATCCCTATTTAACGATAAAATGCGGCTTAAATTATCTTAATATATATTTTATATTACTTATTATAAGTAATTAAGTAATAAATAATTCGTATAATATTTATATATAACTATACGAAAATTTATTTTGCAGTTATTAACTTATTATTAAATATATTTAGCTTTTATATATATTAATTTAATTACGGGCTTAATTTCCGACGTTACTGGATTATATAACCGCCGGAAGATATATTTTTATTATTCCGCGCAATATTTAAATATTAAACTTTATCGGATGTAAAATAACCCTTAATCTTATATCTTTATCCCATAAGGCTTTTTCCCCTTAAGCTTTTCTAATAACTTATACCATTCCGTTTTAACGTCTCGTTCCAACGTTAATTATAAAACGGAATTATCTTTAATCTAAACCGTTTTTTTTTCGCATAAGGTATATTTTAATTACTAGATCCGAATAATAAAACTTCGCCTTATCGGCTACATATCGGAAAATAACCCTTATTTAGGGACGGAAACGATAATTTGGACGTTTTTATTTAATAACAAAATTAAAATATCCTTTAAATAATTACCTTTAAAGTTAATTAGTTCCATTACGCGTTAGGATTAAGAATATCTTAAAGTTTAATAATATTTATATTATAATTAAAGGCTACCTTCGAATCTAGTTTAATTATTCGCTACAAAAAAAGTTAGCCTTATAGTTATATAATTTCGCTTTTCTGCCTCTTTGTTACCCGCCCGACCGTAATAAAAACTAAAAATACTTCGTAATTCGAAACGCCGTTCGGTAAATAAAACCAGTTAAACCAAGTAAATATTAATAACGCAACTTCGCCATACGAACGACTTTATAAGTAAGATATCGGCTTCGTAAACAATCCCGTACGCGGCGACGGGCCAAAAAATTTAACCAAAAGGAGATTATATATTTACGAACTACTTTACGACGTAATAAAAATCGTTAGGAAATTACTTATAAGGCAGCCGTTACCTTAAAGCCATTTTTTCTGATAATTTATTATTTACATAAGGGCAAAAACCGGGGTAATTTACTATTTTAAATTCGCCTAGCATATAAGGAATATATAAAGCGATACTTATAATATACCACGAGGTATTTTCCAGATTAACCTAAGCGCTTAAAACTTGCTAAAGGCCTTTCCCTTTTTTACGCCAATAAGCTAGGGAGCGGGGTACGTTATATTATCCGAATCTTTAAACGTTTTATGGCATAACTAACGTAACCGGTAACAAAGCCGGCGGATTAAACATTAAGTTAACCTATTAAAACGTTATGGTATAAAAATAAAAAGGAATTATAAGTAAACTTAACCTTAACTTTTAACTTAAAAATTTAATTCGAACGGCAATACCGAATATAAAACTGTTATCCGTAAGGCCATTTAGTAAAAGTATAAGGTACGATAAAAGCTAGGTCCTCCTGCGTTTATATAAAAAGTCTTTAATTCCTAAACTTTTAACTTACGGTTTATATATCTAAATCTGCTTTTATAACTTTACCCTATTCTTATATTTTTTTATATAACCTTCGTATTTCGTTATAATTACCTAAAAAGTTTTTTTTTTCGCTAAAATCTAATAAAGTACGAAATAACTTCTTACTTTATCTTTTCGGCGGCCTCGGCCAGCACCCTAAACTGCGCCCGCCCCAGCATCCCGCGCGTTTGCGGCGTCAGCGGCACGGCGGCGACCAACAAATCGAGCCCCGATGCCAGGAATTCGTTTACGTCGGTCCCCGAGGTCCCCGAGAACCAACCCGTCGGCAAGACGCCCCTTGGACTCGTTATATTCGCGGTAGTCACGATTTTTGCGTTTATGTTTTTCGGCAAGACGCTCTTTAAACTCGCCATATTCGCGGTAGTTACGATTTTTACGTTCATATTTCTTAAACGACTATGGCCGAAATTAAGAAAAGCCTTAATTACTTCTTAGCTTATCCCGGAGACAGTCGAAATACGCTATTCCGATGCAAAAAGATTCTGGCAAGGTCTTTACAAATTGGAATAACCTGGTATCCAGTACGTAAACAGTCTTTGAATTTATATGATTATTCGATAACTAAAACTAAATAGACGTCCTCAAATTATGATAAATTTCTGTCCCAGCTTAGCCATATCGTCGGCGAAGATATTGCCAGAACGAAAGATGGTTTTTCGGTTAAAACGATCCAAGGTTCTTTTGGGTTTTATAGCACTTACTTTATAACTTCACGCGGGCTATTCGAGGATGTTAAGTATTATCACGCATATATTTAAAAATTACATGGGTCGCCAGTCGAGTTCATGGTTATTGCTATTACCAATCGCAACGTTACAGAAAAAAACCGCATTACGCGGAAGGACCTTAATAATTTGGTTAAAGAGATGATACCGGACCGTACTATTTTCAGTATCGCTTTCTTTCAGTTATTTCTCCATGTATTAAAATGGTGCAGGGTGCAGTAAGCCAGCATATGGCTCGGCTGGTCAGTTAGTCCGCGCCGCACATGTATTCTAAAGTTCAATCTCGCTAGGCGCAACCCCAAGCAAGCAAGTAAGGCATACACTTCAGATTGCCGTCGCGGTTTCAACACCGACTTTTGATGCAATTACGTTACCTTCATATCTCGCTAATTCTGTCCCCAGCCTTAACGATAAGACATTATCCTTTTTGATCAAAACCGAATATTCATAGAAAAGGGGCAATGTACCGCTAGAGAGAACAATTCCAGAGAGTTATTAGCAGGAATCAGTCGCAGATAAGGGCGATACTTTTTGACAAATCATTTTCGTTAACGTTAATATAACATTTATCTAAAATTACTCGGGGCTATCAGACATTCCTTAACCTTTTCCTAACGAGGAGGATTGCCCCTAACCGGATAATCGTAAACGGGAATACGAACGATCCGCCGCTTTTTAATAAGCTAAATACAACTATGATAACCTGGGGCGATATAAAATTAAAAAACCAAAGCTGCGCCAGTAATAGCGACCCCCTTTCCAGTAGCGCGTATATCCTAAGGCGTACTTAGCCCAAGCGGTCCAATACTGTATCGATATGGACCAGTTAAAGTAGGGACGGCGGGTAGAATTTCGGAGGCCGCCTTATTAAATTTAGAACTAAGGGAGATTTTATTCGGGTAATTTTCGGGGGGTAATATAATTAACCGCCTGCGTTTCGTAACTAATCGGATACCCCTCGAGGCATCCATTATCTAGAAATTCGATAGGCAGACAAAGATAGAATCGGTTTAAAAAAAGGGCTTAATAAGCTATTTTAGCCCTTTACGCCTTAAACCAAAACTTATACGTATCGAGATAATTACTATTTAAAGGTACGATAGGTTTATGTCCCTGGAAAAGGATTAGAGAAATGGTTTTATTGGTTATATTAAGTATTCGTACGTTAACTTAAACTCGGCTTTGTTCGCTTAATATGTTACTCAATACCAAAAAGTATAAGCTTTTTATAAAACAGAATAATCAAGGGTTTTAAAAAAAAGGTGACTTAAAATACGTCGTTATTAACATTGTTAAGGGGTAATATACGATGATGCTTACTTGATTATTGAGATATTCCAGGCCTTAACGTCGATTTTTTACGAAAAAATCCCGATAGCGATAACCGTATTAATCGGCCTTTTAAGAGGTTAACGTATTTAAACAAAAGTAAATATTTATAATTAATTACGTATAGCCGGTATTTTATCTTATATTAATCCATTTCGAAACCTTATTCGAAACGAATTAAAGTTTTTACGTAAATAAATTTGCGCTTCCGTATTTTTTCTTCTTTCGTTTCCTTTTCCATATTAGCCCGTTAAAATTAATTAAACTGAACGGTAGGTAATTATAAATTTAAACGCTTTCGAAATTTACGAACATAAAGCGTTTATTTTCTATATTATATAAAATATTTCGTAATTCCGTATTACCGTAAAAAACGCCTAGTTTATATAATATTACGTAAGCCGTAATAACCGTATATAAAATATCGGGTTTATTAATTTGATCGGTATATTTAAATAACGGTTACCTAATTTAACTAAAAAATAAAAAATGTTTAAATATACCGCTATCGTAATAATACGGAAGAATTAAGTTTATTATGCCGAAATATATGCAAGGTCGAATGGGTTCAAGCCTTATTTTCCAGGCTGAGCCAAATACACAGAAAATCATTACACGATGTAATTTGCACGATAGATACTATACCCAGTACCTTCGAATACGATGA